>JAGKTI010001776.1:29513-51423 GCA_018397915.1 Birgus latro
GGGGGGGGGAGACTCAGAACACACCACTGTCACCATTAAAGAACAAAAATGCCATAAAGAATCCTCGTATATACATCTTTCATGCTACAAAGAACTGACACACACACACACACACACACACACACACACACACGTATACACACTTTCGCACCACACAGAATTTAAGTGTTACGCACTGACGACTGGTCTGCGCTACTGACTGATATCTCTCCACCCAGTACCAATTTTACTTTTCGTGGCCCAAATCTTCGTCCCTTTGCAACTTATTTCACGTAGCTCAGTCGCAAGAAAAGAGAATTCTATAGCTCTACACTTTTTCCAAAACACTTCTTCGTGAATAACATTATATTCTAGTGTTATTGTATCACTATAACTGGGCACTCAAAGCGTAGAGATGGCATATTGAGAGTAAGTTGAGTAGTGGGAGGCTAGTGTGCAAATCAGCTGGTTTTAGTACAGACTATAGATGACACTTGCTCCACGGATGGATCGTTCGATTTTTCAACATTTTAAAAAATTCATGTACGCTTTTTTTCACAATCAAGGAGTGGTTTGTATGTTCTTTGCCAATTATGAAGAATCATTTTTTTTTAATTTATTGCCGTCTGTTTAAGAGAGAGAGAAACTGTACTGTCTCCGTCATATAGGAAATAATTTTAGCAAACCCATCCACCCATTTTGAACCTTTCTAACCAAAGCTTTCCTTCGTCCTTAAACAATTCAGTGATGAGTGAGAAAACTATAGTGGCACAGAGTGTATTGTTCCTTATCGCTGGCTATGATACTTCTGCCTCCACCCTCGCCTTTGCCTCACACCAGTTGGCCCTAAACCCAAAGGAGCAGCAACGCCTTCGTGAGGAGCTGCAGGAGTTGGTGAAGCGTGAGGGGAAGCTGACGTACCAAGGCGTGATGGAGGCCAAACTACTCGACGCTTGTGTACAAGGTCAGTTGAAATCTTTACACTGAGAACCGTGAGTGAATCAGTGCCACACTTTTAGAGGTGTCCGGCACTCAAACACCATTAGGGAGATAATCTGACACCCCATAAGTTGCAAAGTTGTCCAGCCTGATACCCTATGCTCTTTGAAGGTCCAATCTGACTTTTGGAGGGGGGGGGGTGGGATGTTAGGAACATCTGAGGTGATTAGCACTATGCCTCCCAGTACGTTAAATATTTCATTCAAGTTTGTAAAAAATTGTTATGTTCATTGTTCTTTGCCCATTTGACTGATCTGCCAAGGCAAAGATAATTACAATATATTTTTAATACAACAGAATACTTAAAGTTGTTAAACATTAAGTTCAGCTTTAATAATTGTTTATGTTCTGTATTTTGTATAGGCTATATATTTTATTGATGCTCATTTTGTATTAATGAAGTTAATCTTTACACATATTAATTGATATTCACATGTTATTTATTTTATTTTTTTTTGCTGAATTAAATGTAATAATTACCATATGTTCTGTATTTTAGTACACGTGTCAGTAATCAGTATTTCACGTAGTCAGTCATATATTCCTCGATAACGCTTTACTTGGATTTAGGTAGTTTGTACGGCTGGCTTGTGAATGTTATCAGCTAAACCATTTCGTAAAAAAAAAAAAAAATGCCTCTCCATAGTGTGAAAGTTCCAATCCAATTTAACTTAATATGATAACTGTGCCATAGTTTGCGTGGCATTATAATATAAAAAGTAAATAAATGAACAGGTACCCCAAGTTGTTCATATGTGCACTGCTAATTAGAGACTGGGTAGAATGGTATCTCCACCGCATTTCATTAGCTCTCCATTTCTCACATATATTCACAGAAACACTGAGGTTATGCCCGCCGGCAACTATGGGGGAACGAGCATGCACCAAGCCATACAAGTAAGTTAGATGGAATGTCATGATTGTCAACATCCTTTAGACTCATCCTAAGGACATTTCTCACATAAAACTAAAAAAACTGAATCTTCCAATGCCTCATTCTTCTTGCGAGACAGATCATAGGTACATTATGGAAGCTTTACTATTTTTACTTTAACTTGGTCTAAAACTGCAATATGTCCATCGTAAATGTTGAGCAGTAACAACAGCTTATCACTAGAATATGGTGCTAATCACGAAAAAGTGCTATGAAAAGGATGTAAAGCCACAGCATTATCTTCTGCAACTGAGTACACGAGAAGAAAATCTGGGCCAAGTTAAAGTAGAGGAACTAAATACTTGTGTAGTGCTTGTAAATTCATCTCGCAACTGGAAGACATCAAGTTCGATTACAGGAACAGCTAGACTACTGAATATTTTTTTCCTTGTCCCTGTTCACCTATCAGGATAAATGGTGATAAAGGTAAAGATGAGGGCAAACGCCACGTGACGCATAGCCACCGTGCGTGTTCTGATCTTCACAAGTGAGACCTTTGACCCTGGTTACCAGAAATACCTCTCCTAAGTGTTACTTTAGGTACTCATTTTACCTACCAGGGTAGTTAGATACCTGATTCGAGTGGCATCAGCTTCCTCCACAATGATTCGAACCTTGAAACTATCGTGCTGGCAGAATCATAACTAAAAATGCTAATCTGGATGTAAATTTGATGGTCGTATGTATTCCAAGGAAGATAGGAACCTGGCAGAAATTAATTATCTGCCTTCCGTGAACCTTGTCAGCTCGATAGGTATTATTCCGTGGCCACCGCCTGTTGACAAGTGATGCCTCTATCTTGCCTTTTTTACCGCCCACAGTTGTTAGCTGTCTGAAAAGTTCACGGAAAAGCATCGCCGGACCAGTGACTGTGGTTATCAAAATGGTAGCAGAAAAAAGCGACTTGTTAGGTGAAAGGCTACAAGAACAGAGAATAATATCCTTAATACAGATGAAAATCATTCAAAAGCGTCAAACCGTATAATGGCAATAATCAGTTGCCGAACACAGCGTGTCACGAGCTGAAGTGACGCTAAGGGATGGCCTGATCTAATTCTTCATCTCTAGGCTTTAATGTTACTCCTGTTATTATTAAAAAAATAAAAGTTATCTAGCTTTCATGTGGCGAAATGGGTTTCTCAGATCATACTCGTTCTATTGGATGAGTGTTTTGCAGAGATAAGGAGCTTTTAAGCGCCTGGGTGTCAGGGGAGTTGCCTCTCCCGTGCAGCCCGACAGTAGGGATAAACCCCTTATATAACCGTCTGGCATTTAACTGCAACGGAGTATGAAAGTTCCAGGCTGAGAGTTCATAGTGGCGCCATCACTACTCATGTTTCGCTAAATACTGTATAGTATTCCATTCCATTTAATGCCAGACGGATTTATTCAGTTAAGAGTGCACAGGTGCTGACATTGAGTGTGACTACTGATACCATTAACCCTCTCATGATCGGCACAACTTGAGCACAGTAGCAGTCCGTAAAAAAGTGAAAACCACGGCTATAGAGGGCCTAATGTATTCTATTCTTTCTAATGCCAGACGATTTTATTTGCCTAGGATACCCGGGACAGAGGTGACACTGAGGCCGGGGGATGTCGTACAGTTCCCCTTCTGGAGTCTGCACCGTGACCCCCGCTACTGGCCCGAGCCAGAGAAATTCCAACCAGATCGCTTCATGCCTGAGAACAAAGCCAGCATCAAGCACTTCACACACATGCCCTTTGGAATGGGACCCAGAAACTGCCTTGGTAAAGTGCCATATGTTTCTCTTCTTCCATTACCTAACCTATCCTACGTTAATCTAATCTGACCTAAAGCTGAACTTATCTTAACTTGATCCACCAACAAAGCTAACATCAAGCACTTCACACACTCTCCTTTCGGAACTGGACCCAAGAACTGCATGAGTAAGTTCCCGTATGTTCTGTGTGCACTGATAACTAACCTAATTCAGCCTAACCTAACCGAACACAGTCCAACCTAACTCAGCCAAACCTAAGCCAGCCTGGCCTAACCCAGACTAACTTAACCTAACCACACCTACTGGCAAACAAGGCTAACATCGAGAACTTAACTCACGTGCCTTTTGGAATGGGTCCCCGGCATTGCATTGATGTGGTGCCGTGTGATCTTTGATTTCTGATGATAGACCTAACTGACAAACTACTCTAAACCCAACCCTCACATCATCTGCCGGAACATATGGTCAGCGTCAAGAACTTCACACATATGTGTTTTAAAATTGTACCCTGGGACCATACTGATAATACCTACATACCAGATACAGCTGAGACTCTTGGACAAAGTCTGCTTACTAAGTTTTTTTTTTTTTCATTAAGAATATTAGTCAGCTTCTACGTTGAACAAGGCTTCTTATCAGTTTTCAAAAAAAGTTTTGCTCTCATTCTATTTTTTTTTTTTTTACTTTATTATTCATTCTAATTTCGTTCTGAAGTGCCTGGTAGTTTTTTTTTTTTTTTGATAGACGATGAATAGAGGCAGAAAAAACAGATAAAAAACATGAGTTAAAAGGCGTAAACAGGTGCGACGTAGGTTGAAGAAAATTTATGAATTCAGGGCGAACGTTTGGACAAGTCCCCAGTTTTTGACGATAATGTCTGTGGCGTGTGATGTTGATATTTCTGTATTGCTGCTGACTGTATTCCGTTAGATGAGACGCAGACTGACCACATCTAACAATTAGGGGTTATCTATAAATGACCAACAAAAATCAGGAGCTTGCTTGAACCTTCACGCACCCACTTTGGTTAAAACGGCCGTAGCATCATGACGAGACGCCTGGTGGTCTAGTGGCAAAGTTCTCGGTTTGGACAGGGCTGTGGCTTGCTATGTCTCGAATCTCAGGAGTCACCGTTTTTTTTTTTTTTTAAGCACAGAAAAACGCTATCAGGGGAGTAGGTCGATCTCTTATCCTTTTATGTTCTAGCCTGCGAAAACCTAGTCTCTGGCCCCTGTGCTCCGAAGAGGATAATATGGGATCGACAGTTATAGTTTTTCATCTCTAGGAGCAACCCCATCCTTTGCCCCGCATTCCCTTAGATTTTAGCGACTTGAGCGAAGTCATAACACATCACACCACACCAAGGATCATTAACCGAAGGGCACTAACTGGAGGGCACTAACCGAAGAGCATTAACTGAAGGGCGTTAACTGAAGCACATTAAATGAAGGGCATTAACTGAAGGGCCATGAAGCTCCCACATATACTGTATTACTTGTTAAATAACAAAGCAATCTTTCCTTGCAGCAATGCGGTTCGCCCTGATGGAAGTCAAGATCGCCCTGGCTAAACTGGTAATGGCAGCTGAGTTAGGAGTGGCTGAGGGACATGAAGAAATTACCTTCGACAGAAACGCCTTCATGCTGCGGCCCAAGAAGGGTACCAAACTGATTCTCACACCCCTCAGTCTTGAGACGTAAAATGTCTTTAGTTTATTCTTGCTAACCACAACTGACTTTATTCACTTATGGGGAGATTTATTGTTCTGGAAGGTTAATGAATGCTATACCAAACCCCTCTAGTTCGACGAGTATCTCTTCAGGTTAATGAAGGTTATGGGGAGATTTCTCGTTCTGGAGAGGTTAATGGAGGCTTTATCGAATTGCTCTTTTAAAAAAAAATCGGAATGAATCTCCCTAGCTCAATAAAATCGCCTGGAGATGCACTAAACACACATCATGTGACAGAAGGGTTGACCAAGGAGAGGAGAGTGATGCTGAGGAGAAACAAATTTTAGTACAGCCTGTGGTATGTAGCACTGTATTAAGGAATGGGAAACAATATCTACTCAGTTCTATAATAAAGAGTACCAATATCTAGTCTTCTTTTCTTAACTCGTTTTTGCTGCGGTTGGTGTGAGTCGTTACCTCCGCCAACGAAGTTGGAGGAGGCTATGTGCCGTATTCAGCTATGTTTGTCTGTCAACACGATATCTCCAAAAGTTCTCGGTGAATTTCAATTAAACTTTGTGGAAGGATGAGCCATGGAGCAAGAAAGAATTGATTAAGTTTGGGGGCGGATCCGGATCCGGATCCTATCTATCCCGCACAATATAAGTTCTCAACGAACTTCAATGAAATTTTGTGGAAGAGTGGGCCATGGGCCAAGAAAGAATTGATTACATTTGGGGGCGGATCCGGATCCGGCGTTGGCGGAGGAATGTGCTCTCTGTGTGCTTTCTAGTTCATTCCTGTTAACACCAGATAATTTTGTTGAACTGAGAGAAATACTATACCGTACACTCATCACCTTAACTTGGCCCAGATTTTCATCCTTATGCAACTTATCTTCCGTAACTTAGTGGTAAAAAAAAAGGCAGCACTACGGGTCAGCGTCCTTTCCATAGCACTTCTTTGTGACTAGCATCATGATCTGGTGTTAATCTCTTCCTACAACTGCGCATTCAAAATGAAGAGAGGCCAAGTTATAGTAAAAAGGCTTTGCTTAAAATCTCAAGCGACTCTTTCTCTATTACTCCTGAAAATATTACTTAGACCAACAAACACTCTCAGTCGGGGAACTCAGCCACATTTAGCATGTAGTCCAAGTATGGGCTGAGACTGCATCTCATACATATCTCCTATATCTCCTCCTTTTTCCCCTGCACCTATAACTGTGGAAGCACCCTGTTCCGACCCTGGTTAGGAGCTGTTTGCCACAAGAAGGCATCTGCTTGCTTTTGGTTGATGGGTACGCTCGGCAAGACGGACCGGGGTAGAACAGCACCAACTTAGGCTAACAGTAGGTAATTTTGTTCAGTAGAAGGAAATCCTTCTAGTAGCCCGAGTAGTAGGCTAATAGTTGAAGTCCCTGGCTCATCTGAACATGAACCCGGTGGACTGCAAGCTGAAATCGTTCTCGTTCTGCAATCCACAATCCTTCTTTCAAGGGGACTGGCAGAGGACTGAGGGGTCTCTTGAAACCGGCCAGCTGCACTGCCCGATCATATCGGTGCTACCACGTGAAGGCGTTCCTCTCCAGCATCCCGTGGACATGTAACGCTAGTGATGAGTGTCTTCATTCAACTAAAGTCAGTAAAAAAAAAAAAATCCGTTATTCACTTCAGTTCGCTGACGTCTAATTTAATTTCTATTTCACCCAGACGATGTTATTCAGCTCAGGAAACACCTCTCACACTGAAGGAGTTAATGAAGCCTGCATTAAATATAACCCCTCCATTTAGAAAAGTCTCGTCTGCGCTGAATAAAATCGCCTGGAAATAGCAAGAATAAAGTGGGGAAAAATACTTCACATAGGAACGAAGGGGTTAGCAGCTCGCAGCCTTACACTCAAAGGTAATGTGCTTGAGGAGAAATCATCGTGGGGAAAGATTTATGAATGCTCTAACCAACCTCTCGTGTTTCAGTGTCGCTGCCGAGCTCGGGGCCGGGGGGTCACGAGCGCGCCCGGGACTGCCGTGCCGGGAGGGGTAGCGCCCTCCTGTTACCTAGCGGGGCTATATGATCTCATTGTAAGGTCTAGCTCGGGGGATTCTTTAATCCCCTTTTAGTACATATATGCTAATCTGAAAAAATATCGTGTGGTTGTTGCAAGAAAGAAGTACAAACACGTCCTCTGCTTGAAAGGCTTATATCATCACTTCCTCCATCCTCATCCTTCGTCCTTATCATCCCACCCTTCTCTTTCCCCCCTCTCCCCTCACCTTTTCATTCCCTGTCTTCCCTTCGCTTCCCTTCCCCTCCATCCCTCTCCTCCTCTTTCCCTCCCTGCTTCCTATCCCCTCCTCTCTTCTTCCCTTCCCCTCATTTCTCTCCCCTCCTCCTCTTCTCCCCTTCCCTCCCCTCCTTCCCCCTCCATCCCTCTTCCCCCACCCTCACCCCTCACTTCGTCATTACATCCTCCCCTCCAAACCATTTCCTCACTTTCTCTACCTTCCACCCCTCCTCTCCTCTCCCTTCACTTCCTCTTCACCTCCCCCTTCCCTTTCTCCTCCACCCTCGCTACTGATGTAACTAAGGATAAGTGATAAGAAGTGGTCAGTCAGAGAAGGGTCTGGAAATTAAACTTATACAAAATATCATATCAGTGTATGTACGCATGCTAGTATGTACAGATTTGTATGTATGTATGTAACACAGGAAAGACCAAGGTTAAATGGATTATTATAAAATTAATATTCATGTCTAAGTATGTACAGCATTTATGACAAAGCCGGTAACTTGAATATTCAGTAAATATAATATAAATAGGAGGAGCCCACAGTATCTGTATCTCTGTAGCCTACTGGCATGTAGGCATACATATAAATGTACAAACACTGATCATATTTTAAGAAGTGATGTATATGAATGTATGTTTTGGAAACAGCATAAAGTCACGACAGATACAAAGCAGACGATGAAAAGCAAACAGTTGATACCGACAGTGGTATGGTGTAGGTTTGGTTATTTGATTGATGAGGCCATGCGCTAGCATGTGAGCGTCCCACCTCACAAATTCAGTGGCAGTTGGTGAGGTCCGAACCCACCACTCTGAGCGTCCTCCAAATATTGGGTCAACACTAACGTGCGACCAAGTCACCCTGGACACAGCGTTATTACCTAGCCGCCCTCACCCACCACCACCACCATCAGCAGCACTACCACCATCTCTCCGGCCTCACTCCCGCCTAACCCCTTCAGTACCTGATATCAAGGTCAAATTCATTGTCTATCACGGGTGCCTCCATGGCGCCAGTCCCAGAGTAGCCGTGCAGTCCCCCGCACCTCACTCCCACCCACTCTCGCCCTGCCTAACCCTCCACCCGTTTGCCTCACCCTCGAGACTCCTCCTCCTCTCTCTCACTCCTCAGACCTGCCTCAGACCTAAGCCCTCCTCCTGCCGTACTCCAGCGTCATTTCTGCCAAGAGATTACGGTGAGTAATTCGGTGATAAATCATTGTGTTTAGACAATGGCCATAATAGTTTGTTCCTTCTAACTCTCTCCTGGCCAACACAGCTGTGATAATCTGTTCCAGCCAATGCCTTAAACTGACATCTCCCCGTTCATGAATACCAAGATATAACAAGAGATTATAACACTAGAATATGGTGCTAGCCACGAAGAAGTGATATGAAAGAACAGAGTAGTAGTACTCTCTTATTCTATCCAGTTTTCTTGGGTCTAAAACAGTCGTCTCTTCGTCTTGCATGCTGAACTGTAACATGAAATTATCACAGGAATATGGTGCAGTCACGAAAAAGTGCTGTGAAAGGATGCAGAAACATAGTGCTGGCTTCTGCCACTTTGTTACGGGAAATATGATGCAATGGACGAAATGATGCAATGGACGAAAATCTCCTAGTTAACCCTCTCATGGTCAAGATAACTTTAATGTACAGTATTATTCCAGCTAACGTAAGATGGTTTTATTTATCTGAGAGTGACTGATAACGCCTTTGAGTGTTAAGTGTAAATAAAAACGGTAACAGCCAGTGCCATAACTATCATCCTCTTCATGGTGCTGGGTTATGCGAGCGAGGGGGGTGCGAGTTGTAAGATGGGCAGCATGATGGCGGAGGACAGGGTGACACGGTGGCAACTTGTTCATAACCACCCCCACCAGGATTGAGGCTTCTGACTAAATAGAAAGATAGACAAACATTCGTGCTGCAGATAGACACACAAACAGGCACAGACAGACAGACATAGATAGATGGACAGATAAAGAGGTAGATATATATAAAATGATAGAAAGACAGACAGACACAGATCCGTGGTGCAGATGGATGCTGGATATTTTAGTGCAATGATTATGTTTACGGGAATTTGACTAACCTGCCAAGGGCTAGAAGTGATTTATTGTTTGAAAGAACAGGATTTCATTTCCGGGCGGGGACAGGAAACTTTTTTTTTTTACAGCAGGCTTTATTGATCATCTCGTAGAGATTAGACCCAACGACGTGTTAACAAAAAAAAATGCTAATACCATCACGCCAGTTCTGAATGAAACGACCCCTGCATTTATTCAGTATGTTATCTGCACCGAAGCTATGGTGGCGTAGATAACACAGCTTTTGGTGTGAATTGTCTCATCAAATACTGTAAGCTCAATCACAGCTCGACAATACGCAGTACACACGCAGCGTTGCTCGTGTGGCTTTTGGTGTGAGACAGTCTTGAGTCACAGAAACTAAAAAGTGTCAACGTTAACATAGTAGAAGAGAAACACTGGGAGGGAATAGTTGCTAGTGTGTATTTGCTCTTACATGACAAAAATCCCTAACCTCCTTTCAGCTCAGTTGACAAGGTGTCGTCACACTGGAGGGCCAGTGTGTTTAGTAATCACGAGACTCATACCTACCTCATAACAAAGGCTTAGCGCATTTCATTTAACCGTGGGCCAGCTCCGTTACATAAAAGCAAACCGACTACAGTGGCCTCCTACGCCCACGAAACATGACCCTACACAGCAAAACCACTAGCCATCGTGAGCCTTGGGGGTGTATTTATAAATCTGCTAAGTCCTGTAGAAGACTGCCTGTGTATAGTTCACATGCACCTATCAAACAGTGCTGGAGCGGGACGCCTTCACGTGGTGGCGCAGATATAACTGGGCGGTTCCACTGGTCGGTTATATCGGTGACATATAGGTTTCGTTGGATATAGGAGGCTTCGTAGCACCTCTTTCTTAGCGACTTAGTCTATATATCACAGCTTAAAATATTGTCTTGTATGTTATTAATATCCAACCACAAGCAGCCATTGGTGGAGACAAGGGCATCCTCCCCCTATCAAAGAATAAAATGAAAAAGAATACAGTAATTCAGTCAGCTATTTGCTCTTATATTTTTGTCCATTCATTCATTATCAATGATTATTTACTGAGTTGTTTCATTTACTATATACTATAATAATCTTGAGAAGGGTACCAATATAATACTTTCCAAGCAGATGTTAACTAAAGAATACGGCATCCAAAATTCAGGCTTCCCCATAATAAACCCCGAATGCACCCCTGTAAACAAAAAATAATTAGCTAAGGAAAAGTTGCAAGAAACCCTCGTATGTGATTTACTCATATTCTCAACAGATAAAGACCTTCCTAGCACCTCCTCCTTACCAACTTGTCTCTGCATATGGCACATTGATACCAGTAGGCTAATCTCTTATGTCATTTATGCAATCTCTAACGGTGTCGCCAAAATTTAGATACTATAGAAAACAGAAAGGTGTAGCATGCAAAATAAATCACTACACTGACACCGGTATTCTCTTTCAAGTTATTTATGAAATCTTTATGGATATAACTAAAAGTTAGATACCACAGAAAACAACATAAAAAAGGAAAGTCAAAAGACATTGCTAAAGAAAGAAAGCTTGCGAGAGCACGACTGCGTTGAATAAGGACCCAGGACACAGTATTACCAGTCATCGTGAGTGCATATCCAGTACCACCAGTCATCGTGAGTGCGTATCCTTGAAGAGAGGTGTCGGCCACACGTCCCTACTTTTTATTCTCTCTCTCTCTCTCTCTCTCTCTCTCTCTCTCTCTCTCTCTGGCCAGGATTTACAAACAAACGTAGCCTACGCTTAAATCCGTCACATCTTTACCCAGACTGGAGGTAAGTTGTGCTTTAATGTATATCCTAATTCGTAATGACATTTTGCAAGAGTTAGGGAATGTTTCTCCAGATTCAGAGGCTGTTTAACTTGCCCTCAAAAGGTCCTACAGTAAGCGCAGTAGTTTTAACCCCAGGTTTATCTGAAAGTGAACCCCGTAGACTGCATGCTGATGCCGCCTTCTCCTGTACTTCAACATTCCATTTTCAAGGGATGGGGAGGGAGCTGAGTATTTGTACAACCGTGCAGCAGAACTGTCCGGATTGGGGCCATCGTGCGTAGGCACCCTCTTCAGCAACAAGGAGTTCGAAATTTTGCCTAGGAGAAAAATAAAAAATCGCTAAGCAATACACTAAACATTGGCAAAGAATTAAAAAAAAAAAAAAAGTTGCTAGACAGAACAATGGCGACGCGTAAAAATATTTATACTCAGAAATAAATAGATCTAGTGTAGGCCTATAGCTCGTTCACATTAACTTGGTGGAGACTTGTTATTGTGCAGATCCAATTCCCGTACCTCACTGGCAGAATTAGGAATGCTATGGCTCTTCATCCCTGCCCTAACACTTTTTCGTGACTATACTATATTCTACTGTTACATCTCGGCAAATCAAGATTGAGAGATGGCAATTAATTCATGTCAGGTTGAAGTGGACAGAGTTAAATTATAAAAGTATTCTCCGATTACAGCTCAACGTTTATGATATGATGAGATGGCAATTTTTGGCCAAGTCAAAGTGGACCATAGTTATGATACTTCTAACATGACAACTCTACTCAAGCAACTGAACAAACCATAATTATGATACTTCTAACATGACAACTCTACTCACGCAACTGGACAAACTCAAGTCCGATTCACAGGACGGTCACACGTGTACACAAATTTTGTTTCCCCTATGTAGGCTGCTGCTACGGCCAGGACTGCGTTTCAACAGCTGGAGCGCCATGGAATGTTCCGGCGCTTTCGAGAACGAAAGTGTGGGGGATGAAGGGAGGTTTGTCGCGGCCTCCGTCGCGGTTGGAACTATTTGGCGATAGATCAGTGGTGTTCGCCCAGTATTGCTTTTGAATCAGCTTTGGGCTGTTCGTTGTCTTTTTTTTTTAATGTTTTAAAATACGTTTTCTATAGTTCCATACTTCACAGAGGTATTTCTTGTAGTGGTAAATTTTTTTAACTGCATCTTCTTTTGCATATGTAAATAACAGTATGTTCTCTAAACTGTCTTCTTCTACCTCATATTTACTTCTTATATCTTTTAATACATTTTAATGCATCTCTCTGGCGACATCTGACAGCTGTACATGGTTTAGATCACAGCTGTGTAAAGGATAGCAGAACTCTAAATACTGTGTAATTTGGGAGAGTGAATGGATTTTGAGTACCAACACGTCATAAATGAAGAGATTTGTTAAATACTCTCTTCATTTCAATTAAGTAATAATTTTTCGCTTAATGAAAGTAAAGGCTATGCGGTTTTAAAGAGTACCTACCTGTTGAGGGTTTGTTTTCAGTCATTCCCGCGAAAATCATACTTCCCTGAAGTACCTCCTCAGTCCTCACCTTCGCACAATCATCATATCTTCTAAAGTCATCTTGTTCCTCTGCAGTCTTGCACTGCAAGGTCCATTTCGTCCTTAAAATCGGTGAAAATTACAGAGGAAAACAGTAGTGGTGAAGGCAGGATTTGTTATGATTCTTCATTACGGCTTACTACTTGGTGGTTAAATATTTCTAAAGTATTTCGGCAATATGCATTTACAGTCATATTTTGCTGACAAATATTCATGTAACATTGATATTGTCGTCAATAACGCCCAAATATATATAACTGCTAAGTATTCTAAAAAGAAGGATACCTAGAGTAAATGCGAATTCGCGCTCCAAGTATTTGGTGGTTTCACTGCTACCCCCACTACCCCCGGACCGCCCTGGGGCGCTAAGGCCTGTTGAAGCGCAGCCCAGGTATTCCTTCCCACCCCGATATCTCTAATCTGTAAAGATGGCAAAGTTGCTCACGCTCCATGACAGTATCCAGTACTGGCTGCCCTGTTGCGAGATCGTAAGTGACGGTGCCATAACCTATAGAATTGAGATAGCAAGGTGGGAAGGGATTCTTGGTCGTAATACTACCTGTTCATCTAGGAGTAAAATGGGACCTGGTTGTAAATATGATTGTTGCGAGTCATTATAAGGGTAGACTGTGACTAAAAAATTGTCTGTCATCTTTACATTCGTGCAGTTGATACGCATAAATATAAGCCTTCTTCCTAAACATGCAGGCCAGAAAATAATGAGATTGTTGGTCAGGATCTTCTTTTTCTAGGACTGTTCATAATTGGTACCCAGCACAAGTATGGATTTGAACTGCATATTTGACGGTTGAGTGTGATAGTCTGGGGAAGACAGGGACTTCTGGAAAAATTGTGTCTTAATGACCATCCAGCCAACAGGCATTAACCAGAGTATCTGTTTATCCATGCCTCATGATGGTCTAATCTGTGTGTGTGCATTGATCTTTCTCCACCAGGCAGAATAAGCAAGGATGTTGGTGGAGATCTGGCTAGCTGTGGTGGCGGTGGTGCTGTCGCTTCTGTGGTACTCCAAGCACCGTCATAACTACTGGGCCTCAAAGGGCATTCCAACAGCACCTTATCTACCATTTATTGGCAACTTGCATGAAGGTTTCGTGAGGCAAATATGGGAAAGCACCGATAAAGTGAGTCACCTAAGACTGTTGGTAGTACAGTTCTTTTTTTTATATATGCATTCACTTGATATTTAATATTGGCATGGTGACCAGGACAATTTTCTTTATCTCAAGTTGAAAATATGATGCTACAGAATGACACTAAAAAGAAAGTACACAAGGTCACGAGGTTTTATTGAGACAAAATCACGTATTGTTACAGATATACAAGTATCACGGAGGCTCGAAGTTTTGTGGGAGGTATGAAGGTTTTCAACCAGTACTGCTTATTGGCGATCCGGATATTCTGCGAGATGTTCTAGTTAAGGACTTTGATCACTTTGTAGACAGACGGGCCTTTGGAGACCAGAAGGGTAGTTTGTTGACGGAGATGTTGAGTAACAAAACAGGCGATGAGTGGAAGGTCCTGCGCTCTATCATATCCCCAGCCTTCTCTTCAGGCAAGATGAAGAGCATGTTTCCACTTGTGTGTAAAAATGGTGACACACTTGTTTCCTCCTGTCTTAGAGATGCAGCAAAGAATCCAGCCATTGATATGAAGGACAAGTTTGGCAGGTTTACCATGGACACAATTGCCTCATGCGCCTTTGGTATAGAAAGCAACTCCCTCGATAAAGAAAAGCCAGAGTTTACTCAAAGGGCTGAAGCATTTTTCTCCATGACACCACTGAAGTTTATGAAGTTCATGCTCATGGTAATGTTACCAAAAGCTTACGCTGCCCTTGGTTTTAAAGTAGATGGACCAGAAGTTACATTCTTCAGAGAGGTTGTGAAAATGACCATCATGGCCCGTGAGGTAGGCAAGCAGAGAGGAGATTTCTTAGACCTGATGCTGGAGACCCGAGCTGTGGATGGTGGCTCCAGTAGCACTACATCAGCCAAGCATGGTCTGTCCCTCCTTGGTCTTATTTGGTTATAGTCATGTCTTTGTGTTGGAGAGCGACGTCTTCATATAGTGGCACTTTTATAACAAATGCAAACGTCTCTCGGCTTCCTCCCCACCCCGAGAGGAGGCATTTGGACTGCAGGAGAAGGGCAACTTCAGCTTGCGGTCTAATGGGTTTCTGACTAGATGAGCTTGGGCCCACAACAACATCAAGCTTTAGATCTTACTGTGTAAAGTTTAATTTTTTTGCTGCACTTGATATTTTAATCAGACTAACAGCCACCAAAATTTCAATTCATATATGAGAAATCCTAAGAGTCAAATTTCAAAACCTTATCTCTCAGTCATCTACAGTAAACTATCACCTGTCCATCTATTTACTGCCAGACGCCATAACCCTGTAAGGAATGGCCACAAATAAATTGCCTCCATGTCGCCCTGTCCCCTGCCACTTCACTGCCTTCCCCCCAGCTCACACACTCCTCTCTCATATACCTCTCCCCTACTTTAAATCCCTCCATCTCATCCCTGGCCTTCCTCTCCCTCTCTTTCCACCTCACTCACGTACACTCTCCTCGTTACTGGATTTCTCTCGCTCTCGATCCCCTCCAAATAGCCAAACCACCTCAGTATATTTCTACTAACACTTTCTATCACATCCACACCACAGTGCTCCTTCACTTCTGTTATATGCTAACTTAAACTGGTCTCGATCCACATCATTTTTTACTTCAGTGTTGTGCCAGTAAGACTAGACAGCACATTGCTTCTAACCTAAGTCACCCAACTATCTTTCATCTATCATATGCTATCTTAACCTGGCCTCAATCCATTTAAATTTTCACTCTAGTGCTGGCCACCAGGAAGATAGTACCTCAGTACACAATATTTCAAACGTAAGCCACCACACTGTTTTTTGACTACCCTATTACAGTCTACCCAATTCCCAACTCAAAATAGCTAACCTAATCTCAGTCCACCAAATTTATTATTCCAGTGCTGGCTGACAATACAATAGTGGCACAGTGCATAATGTTCCTGATAGCCGGCTTTGACACCACAGCCTCCACCCTTGCTTTTGTCTCACACCTGTTGGCCCAGAACCCAAAGGAGCAAGAATGCCTACGTAAGGAGCTCCAGGAGTTGGTGAAGCATGAGGGGAAACTGACCTACCATGGAGTGATGGAGGCAAAATTCCTTGATGCCTGTATACTGGGTCAGTTGAAATCTCTCTTGTTCAGAACTTAGCATTCTACTCCAATACACACATCCTTGACTTTAGACAAGGACTGACTCTACCATAGATGATTAGTAGTCTTGACTGATGGGTGCACGAGTAAATGAAGTGGTGTAGAGCTTGTGTCACAAACAAATACCTGTGGAACTGTTTTCTTCAAAATGTATTTCTGCCTGTCTTTTTAAAGCAGTGTGTCATGTCATCTCAAAATGAATAAATTTGGTTTTGAATCTTCTGTTCCAATTTTCTCCAGGAAGGGTAAATCCTGCTTGGCTTACAGCTTTTGTTTCATTCATTCTGCATAAATAATAAATAAGTAATCAAAGCCTGTGCCCCATAACAGCAGATGCAATAAGAACAATATCATCAACATGACCTTTTAAGATGTTAGAATACCTGTAGGAGCAGCTCTGTCCGTTCTTCTCTCTCGCTGTTGATTTTCAGATTCAAGGTGCTTTGCGTCCATAGACTTTAGCAAAACTAAATCGCACTCCAAACAAAAGCACTCTCCCATACCACACTACATCAAGGGCATAAACTGAAGGGCCCTGAAGCTACTGCATCAACTTTTGTATTTATCTCCTGTTTAAGGATGGGGTGCATATGATTAAGAAACAAGGGAAAAAAGTCCAGTTTAAGAGTAAAAGAAACGTCAAAAGCATGCTCAGTGAAATGGTCACACAATTGTTCACATATTCAAGTCCCTGCAATTCTGGCTTAACCTCACAGGCATAACCATCTGCAAATTTGTGGGTGTTTTTCTTTATAAGTGCATTTCATCACATATTTCTGCCACATGGAGTCAACCCACCAGTTTTCAAGCTAATTCCTTCACATTAATAAATTCATATTTTTTTTTCACAGAAACACTGAGGATATATCCACCAGGTGCTGTAGGGGAGCGGGTATGCACTAAGCCATACAAGTATGTTGTAGTAGTTGTTCCCTAGGCAGTCTGGCCGAACAGGCCCGAGTATGTTGTGATATAGTGTTCTTGGAAATGTTATGATACTGTATTGGGTTTCACTAAACATCCAAAACAGAGACTAAATACTTAACAACAATTTTAACCTTGTATCCTAAGCATTTCCCTCCATATAAGTTTCCTGCCTTGTGTTACCACTAATATCCATTGTCCATACTGAATACATACAAGTACTAGGGTAGTCATAATCAGGACTAGTGTGATTTTGAACTTTAATTTTGTTTCATGATATGTTGGCATGACGTGAAGAATAGTAATGTTTGCTTAAATGAAATTTAAATTGGACTATTCCTTGCCTCTTCCAAACACCAGATCACTTCTGTAGTCACTTTATCAGTTTCCCCATAATGAATAACATGCTTGGGTAGTCTCAGTCACGACTAACGTGATGGTATTTGAGTACGTTTTATATTACAAAGATGGGTCTTACAAAGGATTCTTTCCCCCTTCTCTTTCACACATGTCATCTCTGACGACTTGACCACCACCTCCCCATTAACCCTCTTATGGTCGACACAACTCTGGTTCAGGGTGTCATCATTA
Organism: Birgus latro; assembly: GCA_018397915.1. NCBI lineage: Eukaryota > Metazoa > Arthropoda > Malacostraca > Decapoda > Coenobitidae > Birgus > Birgus latro. Next base: position 47,376 of record JAGKTI010001776.1, read on the forward strand.
TAAGTGGGGGATGACTTCTAACAAACCTTTTCCATGTAACTGCAACTGTAAATTGAGGGAAACTGAAAAATCAACTTCACAGGTAGCAGTAAATCTTAACAGGCAATTGTTAAGTCTGCTGAGGAATTCTGTCTATCTATCTATAGCCCAACGCCCTAATCCCGCAAAGGTTGACCACAGACAAAACGCCTCCAAGTCTCTCTGTCACCCACCATTTGACTGCCCTCCACCCAACTCACTCCCCCCTCCCTCATATGCCTCTCAACTGAGGAATTAATAGCGTAAAATGATGTTAAAAAAAAAATGTTGCTTCTGACAAGCAGTAACAACTGTACCCTCTAGCTCATATGAATATGAACCAGTGGACTGCAGGACGAAGCTGATCTTCTTAGATAGTCCACCATCCTCCTTTAGGGGGACAGAGAGCAAACTGAGGGACATCTGCTTAACTAGACAGCATCCATACAAAAGTCATATCAGTATCATCACATGACTGTCCTTCACCAGCACCTAATTAGTATAGCCTGTATTCTGTTCTTACTAACAAAACAACTTTCATTGCTCAGAGTACCCGAGACAGAAGTGGTGCTCAAAGTGGGTGACCTGATCCAATTTCCCATCTGGAGTATACACCGTGACCCACGCTACTGGCCCGAACCCCTCAAGTTCCGTCCAGACCGTTTCATGCCTGAGAACAAGGCCAACATCAAGCACTTCACACACATGCCCTTTGGAATGGGACCCAGGAATTGCATTGGTAAAGATCAGATATTCTATGTTTTCTGATACCTAACAGAACCTATTCTGACCTAACTGTTGCTGCAAGTACGGTACAGTAACTTCATACAGTTGCCCTATGGAATGTTGCTATAACAACATCAAAGTTCCAATTCTAACATGTTGGACAAAGTTTGTTTCCCCCTTCTCACCACTCAACCAGCAGTACAACTGAGGACCTAAATGTCAATAGACTGACTATTGCAGTCATACTTCTGGGGAAGACCAGGGAATTATCAAACACTATAGGTATTAATCTTTAAGCCTCCTCCTCAATGACATAGGGCATCCGGGCTTAAGAAAAAAAAAAAAAATTGCTCTGGTCTGCTTGAAAAAAAAAATGGAAATCTTTATGTTTTTTTTCATTCTTTTCTATTTCATAAATATTCTTAGGCAATATGAGGAACTTCACATATATACCTTTTGGAATGGAACCCAGGAACTAGACTGATAAGTTGTACTGTATGTAAGACTGCTTCCCCCCACCCCCCCATACAATTACGATACTATACACTTCACAATCAAGCGTTTCTCTTATTCATAGTATACAACACTTTCAGTTTTCTCACAGCTGCCACTGACTTCACAATCAAACTAGCTTAAGTTGTGTACACCCAACCCTCGGCTATCACGGGTTCCGCTATAGCGTTTTACCGCTATCACGCATGTATAAAAAACCTACCCAAATTCCTTTATCACGCACTAAATGCCTGCTATCACGCACCAGCCTTGTGGATCGAGTGAAAAAAAGCTTGGCCAAGTGAACACATCAGCTGACCAACCAAAACATTCAAGATGGCGGAGGATGCTACTCAAGCAGTATGCTCAAGTGTGAATAAAACTCCACTATAATACATTAATAACCACTTTTATATACGTGATGATGATGATGGGAGGCCTTATACTTCGTCTTGGCTTAGAGATAGGTGCGTCATCACCAACACTTTCATAGTGGTTTTACAAACAAACCTGTAAACTAGTCACTGCAGTATACCCAAAGACTCTTAAATGTTTCATTACTTAACACAATGAATTTGGTGAAGTTCAACCTCCTCATAGAAGTGAAAAAAGTCCACAATTGGAGCACTTGCAGTACACAGCTAAAGCGGCCGCCATCTTCTTTATTTATGCACAGCGGAGCGTGCCGATCAAGTCTGTACAGTATGCTCATTTTTTTACTATAATATGGTATTATGTGGTACGAAACGGATATCTTAGGGGTAAATATTGAGGTCACGTCACCAGTTAGAATTACAGTATTACCATAAGTTCTTCACTTCGGCTATCGCATTTTCGGCTATAGCACAGCCATGGTGGCACCAGTTAGGAGTGATAGCCGAGGGTGGGGTGTACAGTATAAAACTGCTTTTTTATGCATGTTTTCACAGATACAGTTATCATACACTTCACAGCCAGACTCACCTTGTATGACTCACTTTCCTTTGATGGCTAATTCTGTATTCCTAGGCTAAGGGAGGCCAGGTATAATATACAGTAATGTATTTCTTGAACAATATGCTGTATGGAAAGCAGCCATTTGATGATAATGGCCAACACATACAAGCATGTTAAAACTATACCTATTCAGACCCTTGAAAAATTAACATACAACTGATCTGATTTGGAAAACTAATTAAAAAAACAATCATGTAACCTATCAGATTTGGAAAAATGCACAGATAATCAGATTCAAGATAAATAAGCATCTAGACAGCTTATATGCCACATCATTGAACCACTTGACTCGTGTTTGCCAGTTCACTTTGATAATGCATTCTTCATCTTAATATTGCTACTGCAGACTGAGTGCTTTTTCCTTAATGTGGCCGAAATTTTCATCCTTTTGCAATTATCTGACATGGCTAAATGCTGAAAAAAACAACAGTATGGCTCTACATCCTTTCCATAACAATTCTTTATGACTAATATCAAATTCTAATGTAGATTTATTATTACAATTCAGCACTTAGGATGGAAATAAGGTACTATCAAGCCAAGTTAGGGGACTGCAGTATAGTTCTCTCTCTCTCTCTCTCTCTCTCTCTCTCTCTCTCTCTCTCTCTCTCTCTCTCTCTCTCGAACTTTCTTCTTTCCAAAGCCCTCCCTCCCTCTCCTTCAGTTTCTTCAAGGTCAGTCCCTCCTTCCCTTCAGCTCTGTTTCTCTTTCATATTTCCATTTAACCATTTGTCTGTCTCTCCTTTTCCTGCCATCGTCTGTATGTCATTCTCCAGATTGAGAAAGCACCCTAGTAATAAAAGTCTTTACTAATCTGAGTAGAAGCAGAAATAATAAAAACAAAAAACTACATCCTTGGATTGAAGGAATTTAATCAAATCTACATTTTGTACTAGGATAACTGAGAGGGTAAAGGCATGAATAAGCCTGCAGTTTTGGATGGACACTTAAAGAATGCCTGTGACTTATATGTGATTTTTCTGCAGCCTATATTGCAGAGTGCAGTTGGCAGCAATGTAGACAGGCCAAACATGATCTAGCTTTGTTACATATTTTGGCATTCATGCACTCAGTTAAACTCCTTCAGTCTGGCGATATATTTTGCATTTTATTCTTGCTCCACCAGATTATTTCATTCACATCAAGAGAGATTTTTTGGAATGGAGGGATTAGTTATAGACTTCATTAACCTCTTTAATATGACAGGTATCAAGTAAGATGAATAAAAGTCTTCTGGCAGCTACAATAATAGCTACCCCTCCATCTCACTCTGTCTGTATCCATCTACCAATCTCTCTGTTTCTGTCTTGACACCCAAACCCTCCTTCTAGCAATGTGGTTCACTCTGGCGGATGCCAAGGTAACTCTGACCCAAGTTGTGTAACAATAATTCTTTCTCTCTTTCTAACACCTTAAACTCTATTTGCAGCCATGCGGTTTGCCCTGATGGAGGCCAAGGTGGCTCTTGCAAAGCTAGTGCTGGCTGCTGAGTTAAAGGTAGCAAAGGGACATGAGGAGATCCGACTCGACAGGTTTGCCTTTCTGGTCAGACCTCAAGATGGATGCAAAGTGCTTGTAAAACCACTGAGAGAGGAGTGAAGATAAAGAACATCCCAACAAAAGCAAATGACTCTACAAGAAAAATGTCTACAAAGAGGTGGAGGCTACAATAAAAATGCCTACATGAAGAAAATACTGAAAATGAAAAATTTACAACAAATCACATGAAAAAAGGCTACAGGTAGAGCCTAAACACACACACACACACACACACACACACACACACACACACACACACACACACACACACACACAC
>JAGKTI010001776.1:56381-77097 GCA_018397915.1 Birgus latro
CCCACGAGCATAGCTCATTTCCTGTATATCACAATTAGGTAAACACACACACACACACACACACACACACACACACACACACACACACACACACACACACACACACACACACACACACACACACACACACACACACACACACACAGTTATTAAGTTTAGTAAAAGTAAAAAAAGATCAGACTGAGATTATAAGTTAGGAAGTTCAACCCTACACATATCAGCAACGAAGATGAACATAGGAGTGATTATCAATAACAGACTATCTCCGGCTACCACATCAGTGAGAAGGTACGTAACATGTATACATTGCTTGCTAATGTGAGAATAGTATTCACGTATATAAATGAAGAAATGCTGAGAAAGATAATAACATCATTCATCACACCAACACTTGGAGTATGCATCAGTAGTCTGGAATCCTCATCTCAAAAAACACATAGATAAGATTGAAAAAATACCATACAAAGGGGCACCACAGGATGGGTACCAAGCTTAAGGGATCTGAGCTATGAAGAAAGACTAGAAAAATTGAATCTACCAACACTACAGGAGAGAAGGAAATGAGGAGACATGATTATGCTAGATAAATGCATCTCTGAGAAAGAGAAAATAGACATACTCGTAAATGAGTAAATAGGTAATGTATGGGGAAGCATCAGCAAGAGGACACTGCAAAAAACTACATAAAAAGAGAGGCAATAAAGACGTGAGGAAATTCAGTTTCTCAAACTGTGCAATTGATCAGTGGAATGCATTACCATTTTTTTTTTTTTTTTTTAAGTGTCCAACTCTGGGCATAGGCTTCACAGCCTGCTATCAAGGCCCAGCAGTCCTCCTACATATGAAATAGTGTGTGCCAAAACAATTCATAAATTTAAGGATATGTATGATAATAATGGTTTAATACACAGGACAGTAAGAGCTTGACTCATTCCTGTAAAGATACAATTAGATTAGAACACACACACCGCTTGCTGGCTCAGTGGTAACGTTCTCGCTTGCCATCTGGTAGGCAGGAGTTCGCACCTCCCTCAGGTTGCGAAAGTTTCACTGATGAAGTGGGTGGTTTCTGTCCTTGAGCAAGGGGATGGGTGTGTGCGTGTGTGAAGGTCACAGCCTTGCCCTTAGATCAGACTATATGAGCTCTCAGCTCCCTCCTGGGAGGGTAAAAGCTGTCAATCACAACCGTCAAGTGATCCTGACCGACCTGGTGAATTAAATTAAATTTCAAACACACACACACACACAGAAAAAATTTTTACAAGATAGAGCTTAACAGAAGAAGCACACCCAATAAAGTGCTAATTAAATCACTGAGAGAAGTGTGATGCTAAAGAAATACCTGAGGGACAACAGCAGAAGTAAAGGCTATAAGAAATATTACTTCCAAGAGATATTTTAAGTTCCTGATACAAGATTCTTCAAGAAATGCTGAGGAAACACCTACAACAGCAGTGTCTTTGAGAACCTACAGTATAAGAAAAAGGAAAGTCAGGTGTCCACTGCAGTTTCCAAACAGAAGAACAATACACACACCTCCGGGGAATGTAAAATGGTTTTCAAGGAGTATGCCAAGGGAAATTAAAAATTAAAGATATTTCTAGTTTTCTCTGATTTATAATATTAATCAATATTTTGTATTTTAAGGAAATAAACTTACACCCTGGGATAACTATGTTGATATTCAGTACTCTAATAGCAGTTTAGTCCTTAACATAAAACTACCTTTATTCTTAAGTCTTCATCAGTAAAATAACACTTTATGTGTGAATCGCTTATATGTCTACAGTAGTACCTACAATTTAAAATGTTTATGCTTTGTTAATATGCCAGCTTCAGCAATACTATAACCAAATACAGGCAACCTCCACATTATGAACTATCACACAATGAAAATTCGCATTAACAAAGACTGTTTTACTACACTTTGCTCGCCTAACAAACGCCAAAATTCACTTTAACATATTTTTTCTATGTGCAATCTCAGTCAGCTGATTCCACCACAGCGCCACTACAGAGAAAACACACCATTCACTCCCGCCCTACCATCCGAAACAATACAGTACCTCCCTGCCACATGTGCAACATTTACTATATTTTGTCATCATGCTGCCCAGAAAGTAAAACTCAGTTAAAGTGTTAATATGTGTTTTATTGGCCAGTTGCATGTCAAATCGTTGATGTAGTTGTAGATTAGGGTTAGGGAGTCATAAAATACACAAGTGTTGATTCACACTGAGCAAAAAAGGGGTTAATATGGATGGATAGGGGAAAAAATCGGGGTCCTGGAACTAAACTCCATTTAACCCATGTTATTATGGGTTTGCACAATGAAATATCACTTAGCGAATGGTTTTTCAGGAACGTAATCCATTTGTGAAGTGGGGGCCTCCTGTATTTTGTGTTTTCTTAATACTGTGTGTGTAAATAAGCATCTTTAGTTACCCACAGGAGCCATATATTACTTATTACCTGTGTACTCTGGCTAATGAGTGATGCATCTGAGGGTGTCTATCTATCTATCTATCTATTGCCAGATGCCTTAATCCCGTAAAGGGTGACCACAAACAAACCACCTCCATGTCGCCCTGTTCCCTGCCATTTCACTGCTATGCTCCCAGCTCATACCCTCCTCTCTCATATACAGAACATCCTTCAACTTTGCGAACTTTAACTTTGCGATTCACCAATTTTGCGAGGTAGTTCCAAAAGTCATGTATTTTTTAACATTTATGAACTTTGCGACTGATCACCCACTTTGCGAGGTAGAGTGGTGGGAGAGTCGTCTTCCCGCACTACTCTGCCACCCCGAGTAATGACGTCATGGTTCACTGGGCGTACTGAGCCTCCTAGTTCAGTGGTCTGCCGCCCCGCCACGTTTATTTGCACCTGTTTCCAACCGAGGTCACTGACCCTCACAATTTCGTGGTGCTCCTCGCAATACCCCAGCAGTCCAACCTTGCACGAGTGTTATCATGGCGCCAACGAGTAAGAAGAACAAGAAAATAATTTTGAAGACCAAACTGAAAATGATTGAAAGGAAAAAAGCAGGTGAAGGTAATTCTGCTATAGGTCAGGAGTTTGGTGTTGGTGAATCGACAGTGAGAATGATTTTAAAGAACAGTGAACAAATCAAGCAAGCATCGAATAACTACGGAGGTGCTCAATTTGATGGTAGAATGCTGGTGGACAACAAAGAAGTGCTAATAAAAATGGAAAGATATCTTGCTCACTACATTCAAAGAAAGGAAAAGGAAGGGATTGCATTAGATGGGCGCCATATAAGGGAGCAGGCAAAGATATTCTATCACACGTGCCTTAAAAAAGCCATTAATCCTCCAACAAAACCTTTCAAGGCATCGAATGGGTGGCTATGCCAGTTCCTCAAAAGGAAGGGGTTTAAACACAGGTTCAGTGGCGAGTGAGGCAGTTTGCCAGTTCCTCACAAGGAAGGGGTTTAAACACAGGTTCAGTGGCGAGTGAGGCAGTGCTGACTGCAAATTGGTCAGCTTCACTCCAAGGTAAGCACTTTTTCCCACTCTTTCTCTCGACTCTACCTCTTAATTTTACAATGATAAATGAAACAAACATGAACTGATGTACCGTACAGTAATTTTAATAAGAAAACATCATAGGTAAGAAACATTAAAAAAAAAAAAAATGCATTTACACTGATGTGAAGACTGGCTTGGTGTACGGGACTGGTGGCGGGGTGAGGCTTGGCTACTCTCGCCCCGCGGGGCCTACGTCATCACTATCATTGTCGGCAGATATTTCCACATCTTGCTGTGTTTTTTCTGCCTCTCTCATGAATCCCTCGAAGTCAGAATCGTCACTGGGGTCATCAGAATGAAAAAGGTTAGGGATGCTAGGATCGCTGGCTGATTGGGGAGGGGTGGCAGGACGGCTGGTCGATGGAGCAGGGTCTCTTGGGGTTTTCTTGAATTTTGTGATTAGAGACTGCTTCCTCTTGTTAACCCCATCTCTGTGTAGGTCAGCATAAAAATGAAGGGCCCTGTCAACACCGTGGCATGCTTGCTGAGCCCTAAATTGTAACATTCATTGTTCACGATGTTTTTTTTCAGCTGGTCAATGGCGGCGAGAATATTGGCCTGGTTATCCATTGTTAATTCTCGGCCGCTTCGCTTTTATGCTGACCTCCACAGAGGTGGGGTTAACAAGAGGAAGCAGTCTCTAACCACAAAATTAATGAGAACCCCAAGAGACCCTGCCCCATCAACCAGCTGTCCTGCCACCCCTCCCCAAGCAGCCAGCGATCCTAGCATCCCTAACCTTTTTCATTCTGATGACCCCAGTGACGATTCTGACTTCGAAGGATTCATGAGAGAGGCAGAAAAAACACAGCAAGATGTGGAAATATCTGCCAACAGTGATAGTGATGACTTAGGCCCCGCGGGGCGACAGTAGCCAAGCCTCGCCCCGCCACCAGTCCCGCACACCAAGCCAATCTTCACATCCATCAGTGTAAAGGCATTTTTTTTTTTTTAGTTTCTTACCTATGATGTTTTCTCATTAATATCACTGTACAGTACATCAGTTCGTGTTTGTTTCATTTATCATCGTAAAATTAAGAGGTAGAGTCGAGAGAATGAGTGGGAAAAAGTGCTTACCTTGGGGTGATGTCGACCAATTTGCCTTTATTTCATATATTCAATTGTTTGAATTTTGCGAATTTTGATTTTGCGAGGTTTTTTGTCAACCATATTCTCCCAAAATTGAAGGAAGCACTGTACCTCTCCACTTCATCCTTCCATCTCATCCTCGGCCTCCCCCTCCCTCCCCCCCTCCACCTCACTCACATGCACTCTCCTCATCAGTCTCTCACTCTCCATCCTCTCCACAGGGCCAATCTACCTCAGTGTGTTTCTCCTAACACTTCCCACCACATCCACAACTTCAGAATATGTATGCATGGTTTCTTCATCATCCAATCCTACGTTGCCCCATGAGGAGCATACGAGTAGGAGGCCGGGGCTAGGCAAGTTGGTCCTGACATTTAAGATAAGAGTGACCAGCCTCACTCATCCCTGAGTGGCATTATGTGGGCAATAAACCCCAACCACCCCTCAGATATAAACCTTCCCCAGCTCAATCCCATTGGAGTTCCGCAATTACCCACTAAAGCACCAGGTGCCAAAATTCTGTTATATGGTTACCACCCAGCAAAGTAAATGGTTTCCTGGTGAACAGGAAACCATTTGGCTCGTCACTCAGTGCAGAGTCACCTACAGGCAGAAAGAAGATGAAAGAATGAAGGAAAGACAGAAGAGGGGGCGTAGAGTCACCCATAGGCAGATGGATGTGGAAAGAATGAAGTAAAGAAAGACAGAAGAGGAAAGAAGAAAAGAAGGATGGAGGAAAGGAAAGGGCAGACACCCAAGAGCAGCACTACATCCAGTGAGTGGATGGTGAGCTAGATAATTATTCATTCACTCAATATCCAATCCTATGTCACCCCACAGAGGAGCGTAGGAGCCTGGGGCTAGGCAAGTTGGTCCTGACATTTAAGATGAGAGTGACCAGCTGAAGGAATGTAATTATCACAGCAGCATTTTATATTTGAATAAATGATGTTATTATAAAATTTACTTCATTCCTGTGTACTGTACAGAGAAATTCTGAATAGAACCAATTTAAAATCTATTTACGTGTGTGTCGCTCTTTCCTTTTTCACATCTGTATAAAGCGTTACGTAAGCGATCAAAGAAAGCCAAAATATTAATTCTCTCCGTTTTAATTACACCTTGCACATAATAAAATGTAGCAGAACTCTCGTCAAGAACTTGAACATGTAATATCAAATCTACGCCACTAAAGAAATGAGTCTGCATGTAGTACTGAATTCTATCGGATACATTTGTGTGAAGCTACAAAACGTGGTGAATGTTTTGGGCGTATCCGATACAGCCAGGATTCTGGGGGCTTGAATGATGAGTGAATGGAAGCGTTGTCCATTGGATTGGGAAAATTATGGGCTGTCTGGACATTGCTACTCCTCACCCTGCCCTAGGGTGGGAAAGGAGGTCCGGATGATGATGATGATGATGATGACTGAATTCAGATTTAACTCTTTTGCTTTTCATGGACACAGCATGTTAATTTATTTAACATCCCTCTAGAGAATCTTATTTAGCTAAAGGGGATATTCTTTGAATGGGAAGAGTTTAATAAAGTTTTCAATACCCGCTTCAATACTAAGACGCTCTCATAAGCTGAAGAATCCATCTATCAATCTATGGCTAGGATGCCATCATCTTGGAAGAAGCATTCACAAACGAGCTACCTCCTGTCACCCTGTCCTCCACCATCAGGCTGACCTCCGTCCATCTCACAGCACTCCTGTTTATATACCTCTTCATTCCTTCCCTCCAGCTCATCCTCTCTCCATCTCACCCATATAGATTCGACAAATTCTCACTTTCCTTTCACTCTTTATGGCCAAACCATCTTGAGGTATTCAACACAATGCAGCAAAATGACTCGACACCACAATTCTCCTAAACTTCCTCATCTGTGGCGCTCTACATAACTCTATATGCTCCTCTGATAACTTTTTCCCACTCATCTCACTCCTGTCTCCTTCCATCGAAGTTAAAGCATCACCTCCAAACATACATGTCCATCTGCAATTTTTTTACTAAAAATACACTTTTCATACACCTCTGAATGAGCAATTCTACAAACTGCTACATTTAGAATGAGGTACCATCCTGTCATATGAATCTTCATACAAATTTCATCTATTTGTTTCTATCCCTCAGCTTCTGCAACTTCTACATATGCAACATCCATCCATCTTCTTGGTCAATCATGCCTGCTCCTCATACCCTGAAACTCACATAAGATTTTAACCAATCTAGTTATATTTTCTCAATATGACCATACCTTCAATACATATGCTTTTCTATCTATTTATCAAGAGGATTTTTTATTCCATATCATGCATGAATCTCTAGGTTTCTCATCTGATCCATTCTACGAAACTCAAACATATCCCTTAACAGTTCATTTCCATTGCTGTCACATTTGATTTTTCACATTCATGCCAAAAGCAATAAATGTGGACACTAGCATATATTCAAGCTGTATACTTGTAGCCTTCATATTCTGTCCTGTTTCACAGTGAAGTCTTTATAGTACTAACCACGTCTCCTCCTCCTGCAACTCTGCTTTCTAGTTCCTTAACACACATGTATTTCGTTTGCTTTATATTGGAAATTTATTTTCATTTACCATAAAAATATTCTGGCCATGTGGAGAGGATGGAGAGCGAGAGACTGATGAGGACACTGCATGTGAGTGAGATGGAGGGGGGGGAGAGGGAGGGGGAGGCCAAGGAAGAGATGGAGTGGAGAGGTATGTGAGAGAGGGGTGTGTGAGCTGGAAGCAGGGCAATGAAATGGCGGGGGACAGGTCGACATGGAGGCAACAAGTTTGTGGCTACCCTTTTCAGGATTAAGGTGTCTGGCAATAAATAGGTAGATAGATACAAATATTAAATATAAAACATTCATTATAAACATAAATGTCAATAATGTATCAATAACATGGGGGAAAAACACAGAAATAGGAAAATTGATAAAATATAAGCAATAAAAATAATGGGTAAGAAATTCAGCGAAAAGGCTCAATACAGTACAGTAATTGCATACATGATATTGGTACAGTGTTAGAAGTAAGTAAGTGATAATATACATGAAAATGAAATTAAAAATAATAGGTATGCTGCATCTAGTGCAATGCAATACACTGATATGAAAAGTACAATTTCTAATCTACTGTACACAAGATTTTTAAAAAAATACTGTGCAGGTGGGTCCCAGTGATATCCTAAAATGAACAATGTAACTCATAATGTTCTAAAATAATAACTCATTACTATCTGAATGTACATATGGTAACAATGCTGGTCAAAAAATGCCACTAGCAAGTCATATGTGGCATCCCCATGAAAAAAGGATTACCAACATGGAGCAAAATCATTGGACATCTTGCAATAGCCATCATCTGTGATGTCAGAATGTTTCACATTACATTCATGCTAATACTTTTTGGACTTAGAGTGCATTATGAAAAACTACAAACATTATAAAATACCAACAGCACTAAAGATTGTGCAGATAACTACAGGCTATATACGGTAACATACTGTATGGATAGATAACCCCAAACTCTGGCCATATTCTTGTCAGTTTAGGAAGTTGCCTAGAACATCCTCCATAACAATTTACAGTATTTTGCACACTACACTGTACTGTTTTCTTGTATGTCTTTTTTTCTACATTCAAAACTCCTAAGACTTACTAAGAGTTGAAGAAAATTGTTTGGTGTTAGCCAGAACAGAATAATAAAGCTGTCCTTACCGTAAAAGGGTTCAGGGTGACAGTAATATCACTCAGCTGAATAAATCTGTCTGGTGTAATCACTAATTAAATATTAAAGTCACCCAACCATGAAAGGATTAATATCTCCATAGACTGCACAAAACAAAGAAGAGAACATATATCTTGGTACAGTATTAATGTGCCATATGAAGAACAGTCATAAGCTAACCAGAACACAGCTCAGAGGGTCATATATATTATTTTGTCACTTCCAGATATTTTGTATTGCCACTTCCTTATCAATTCATCTTGTCTATTGTATCTTTTTAGCCTCTCATTAGTTACTGAAGCAAAATATGTTGATACAGAAAATATTCTAATAACACAGAAGGAAATTCAGGTGTAAACAGAATACACAGCGAACTAAAAGGTGCGAGGCTGTCTTTTATGCACTAGAAATAAACTAATGACATATGAGAAAATTAAGGTGTAATATGATGCATGATGGTCAGTTTTGAGTCCCTTGTTGTTTATCATAGTACTTGAAGCCCTCTCACGTGACTTCAGATATGGACTCCCGCAGGAGATGTTGTATGCTGACGATTTGCCGTTGATTACAGAGAATGAAAAGGAGGCGGAAGAAAGACTTAAGAAATGGAGAGATGGTATGGGGCACAAGGGCTTAAAGGTAAATGCAGATAAAACAAAAGTGATGATATCTAGGGTTGGTGGCAGTACAATCAGAGGAGAGGGAGAGTGGCCATGTGCAGTTTGCCACAAAGGTGTGGGAAGTAATTCCATCTTGTGCAGTGTTTGTGATAAATGGGTGCACAAGAGATGTAGTGGTATTAGAGGTAGACTGCAAGATAATGCTGATTTTATGTGTGTGGCGTGTCGGCGAGAGCAGATTGTTAGGCATGAAAGGATTGAACTTGCTGGTGGGTCTTTTGAGTGTGTGGAAGAGTTTTGTTATTTGGGAGACATGTTACGTGCCGGAGGTGGGGCTATAGCTAGCTCGGTTGCTAGGGTGAGAAGTGGTTGGAAGAAGTTCAGGGAGCTGTTGCCTCTCCTGACATTGAGAGGACTCTCCTTACGTGCTAAGGGGTCTTTGTATGCACCATGTGTTAGGAGTGTGATGCTTGCTATATGGTAGTGAGACCTGGGCAGTAAAGGAAGAGGATATTCGCAGGATTAAACGTACAGAAATGACAATGATTAGGTGGATGTGCAGTGCATCCCTGAGTGCAAGGCCTGGGGGGCTGGGTTTACGATGGAAGAGTTGAGAGGTAGGATGGGACTGGAGTGTATTGGTGTTGTGATGAGGAGAGGTAGGNATACTATCATGCAGTGACTTCTTGACTTCCATACTCACCTCCCTGTTTCTCATCACCACTTTCAGTGAACCAACAACCTTCCTTCCCTGCTGTACCCTTTCAAGTATTTCATCCTCAAAACTTCTATCCTTACTCATCACACTACCCAAGTACTTGAATGCACTCACATTCTCCATATCCTCACCATCCAACCTCACTGTGCATTCTGTAACTTCATTCCTCTCAAACACCATAACTTTACTCTTGTTTACATTGACTTTCAGATTCCTCTTCTTATACACTGTCCCAAATTCATTCACCAAACCTTGCAACTCCCATTCATCTTCACTCAGCAATACTGTATCATCAGCAGACAACAACACTGGAATCTTCCACATCTCACCCTCATTCATTAGAGCCACTCCCACATCCACTGCCCTACCTTGCACCTCCTTTACAACCCCATCCATGTATATATATTAAACAGCCATGGAGACATCACACAACCCTGTTTCAGTCCCACTTTCAGATCAAAGAACTCACTCAGCTCACCATCCACTTGCACAGTAGCCCTAGCTCCTTCGTACATACTCTTCACAGCACTCAACAATTTCCCCTCCACTCCATATATTCTAAATACCTTCCACAGACCTTGCCTATCTATTCTATCATAAGCTTTCTCCAAGTCCATGAAGGCAGCATACACTTTCTTTCCCTTCTCTAGATACTTCTCCACTAAACATCTTAGAACAAATATCTGATCTACACACCCTTTTCCCTTCCTAAATCCCCCTTGTTCTTCTCCAACTAACTCCTCTGTTATATGCCTAACCTTATCAATAAGTATTCTGTCATATATCTTTCCAGTCACACTCAGAAGGCAAATACCCCTATGGTTACCACATACTTCTCTCTCTCCTATTCTTTTATGTGAAGGAACAATTATACCTGATTACCAGTCCTCTGGAACCCTTTCCTCTTCCCAAGCCAAGCTACACATCTTCCATATCCATTTCACAACAATCTCACCCCCATACTTCAGCACTTCACCATACACTCCATCAATTCCTGGGGCTTTTCCCATCTTGATGTTCTTCATTGCTTCCACTACTTCTGCCCTACTGATCTCTTCCTCCCTCCTCTCACCTCTTCTTCTCCCAGCCATTCCCCAGCCACTTATACTCGCTCTGCTCTCACTCTCTGCATTCAGCAAATCCTCAAAGTGCTCCTTCCATCTCCTCAATTTCTCTCTCTTCTCCACCAGCAATCTATTATTCCCATCTTTCACTCCCCTACTATTTCCCCTTTCACACTGTCTTACTTTCTTTACCTCCTTCCAAAACAGTTTCTTACTCTCTCTCCATTTTACACTTGGATTCCTCCCAAACTCCTCATCCACTTTCTTCTTACTCTCCTTCACTAATCTCTTCATCTCTCTTCTCCAGCTCACATATACCTCTCTCTTCCCTCTCTCATCTTCTCCCCTACCTCTGCTCGCTAGCCATTCACTATATGCCTTCTTCTATTGTTCCTTATTCATGCAACCACAATTTATTGATGTGAGAATGTTAGTTCTGTCCAGTGACAAAATACCAAGGAGACACATTCCTGTCTCATAACTATAAAGCTATTCAAATTTTGTTTGATATAAAGTTCTGGGAATGGTCCAGTTTCATCAGGTGAATAACAAACTATTGCTAAGCAATGAAAATGTTCAAGTGGCAAGGTACAGTAATTTTTCTCAAGGCAGAGCAATTCTTTGAGATGAGGTAGTTTTTTTTCCAGATTTTTTTTTTCAATTCAAGCTTATTTAACATAGCTTAATGGCAAAATGACAGTACCATGCCTGCACACTTTTGTCATAGCACTTCTTTGAGTGGAATGTGTTATTTTCATACATAATTTAGATACTGATTATAGCATATTGTATACTATTCAAATAAAGTTAGAGAAAGGTTGTGATAGAAACTGTGAGGCCAAACAATTTTATTCATTGTAAATAAGAGCAGAGGTAATATAAGTACAGTATGTAGATGCAGTCATTGAAATTTTATGTGGCCCACTTCACTGGTCATGTGGAAGGATGGTGAAGAGTGTGGAGGGTGAGAAGTGTGAACATTGAGGGTAGAGTTGCGAGAGGTAGACAAAAAAAAAGACCTGCAACAAGGGATAGGGGACTGAATTGAGAGGCCGCTAGAAGTAAAATAGCATGGAGACCCACCAATGGATGACCAAGGCCAGTGCATGCAAGCATGTTGGAGCCTTTATTAATGATATGATACAGCCTTGTTGCACCTACACTTGCCTGTATTACAGTATTTTCTTCCTATGATTAAAACAAGTAAAATAAATTAATATTTTAATATTATTAGATGGATAGATGGATGGATTTTTTTTTTTAATGCCTTAAGTGCATTAAGGGGTCAGTCTGCCAGGAATCCTGCCCTACCCCCACTTTTTTTTTTTTTCAAGTGCTGGGTCGTGTCCTGAACATTGTTGCCTGATTTCTTTCTTTGTATTGAAAGCAAATTAATCAGCATAGGGTGAAATTTTTTTCCTTCTTTAATATTTAGACTGTAGTCTGTATATACTGTATATGGATTTTGCTCTTGTCATCCCAAGTTCATCCAACCTGTAAACCTGGTAAACTCCAGACTGGATTTGTTTTATTATTATTTTTATTATATTATTATTATTATAATTATTAAAGACATTTTGCATTTGATACTGCCATGTAATTCAACTTTTGTTGCCCCCAAATGATAATGTTCTTGTGCCATCCAGATCATTTTGTTAATCAAGGTTTGGGAGGAAAGTACTAATGTATAATATATTTTTCAGGTGCATGAGTTGACTTGGCCATGGAAACTGGTTACAGAGAGGGGGACTGGGGAGAAGAAAGCCAAATTAATACCAACTAGCTGCCAAATTACGGTAATATATACCAACCATCGCCCTCCATTTTTTTTAACTCCGCCAGGGTTATGTTTTACCCCGCATTGGTTTATTTGTCTGTGTGTCTGTCCATTAGCAGGATTACTCAAAAAGTTATGAACAGATTTTGATAAAATTTTGTGGAAGGGTGGGCCATGGGCCAAGGAGGAAATTATTAAATTTTGGGGCTGATCCGGATCCAGATTATCCTGCACAGTATCTCCAAAATTCCCAATGAATTTCAATGAGATTTTGTGGAAATGTGGGCCATGGACCAAGAAAGAATTGATTAAATTTGGGGGCGGATCCGTATCTGGATCCTATATCCACAGATCCAAATCCAGAATTACTCAAAACGTTATGAATGGATTTTGATGAAATTTTGTGGAAGGGTGTGCCCTGGGCCAAGGAAGAAATGATTGAATTTTGGGAAGGATCCGGAACTGGATCCGGAGTATCCCACACAATATCTCCAAAAGTTCTCAGTGAATTTCAATAAAATTTAGTGGAGTGGTGGGCTGTGGACCAAGAAAGACTTCATTATATTTTTGGGCAGATCTGGATCTGGATATTATATCCACGGATCTGGGTCAGGATTCTGTATCCATGGATCTAGGTCTGGATCCTTTTTAATTGCATTGGCAAAGATATGTGCTCTCTGAGTGCTTTCTAGTGTATTCTTGCTGTGGTCCTAAGCCCATCTGGATGGGAAACCAGAAGTTACCTTTCTCCTACAGTTCACCACATCCCCCTTTTTTGGAATAGGGGGTTGAGCGAGGGTGAGATCAAAATGGGATAGAGGAGTGGAGAGGTATATGAGAAGGGATGTGAGGTGGGGAAGGGGAAGGGAAATGGCAGGAGACAGGGTGACATGGAGGCAGTTTGTTTATTGCCACCCCATACAGGATTAAGTCATCTGGCAACAGACAGACAGATAAATAGCGTAGATTTATTCCAGCCAGGGACCATTATCACATTTTGGTGTTTATCTGATTTTTTGCTGAGTAGATAAAGGTGATTGGAGTAGATAAAAGATGACTGGGTGAGACCAAAGTGGGATGGAGTGTGGAGAGGTATATGGGAAAGGGGTGTGAGGTGGGGAAGAGGAAGGGAAATGGCAAGGGATGGGGTGACACGGAGGCAGTTTGTTTGTTGCCACCCCATACTGTATTAAGTCATCTGGCAACAGGTAGACAGATAGATTGTGTAAA
This sequence comes from Birgus latro, assembly GCA_018397915.1. Lineage (NCBI taxonomy): Eukaryota > Metazoa > Arthropoda > Malacostraca > Decapoda > Coenobitidae > Birgus > Birgus latro. The sequence continues at coordinate 70,185 of JAGKTI010001776.1, forward strand.
TTTATTCAAACCAGGGACCAGTATTACATTTTGGTGTTTATTTCATTTTTTGCTGAGTAGATAAAGATGACTGGAGTAGATTAAAGATGAATGGGTGAATTTTGTATGGGAGAGTACATGATGAGGGTTGAATTAGCAAGGTGTTGGATGGATTATCTGATTGGTATTATGAAGTGCTTATGTGTGTGGATAGTTATGCCTGTGTGGTGGTATCAGGATTCCAGGAGCATGAATGTGTGTGGGGGTGTGGTCTATGTGGCATGCCATTGAGATTGGGTAGGTCTTATTATTATTATTATTATTTTTTTTTATCATCGTCATTGACTGAACCATACCTCATCATCATATTGATTTTCTACACAGTCTGCCACAGGAAAAAAATACTATGGAAAAAAAAAATATGCACCTATAGTCCTTGTTTGGAAGATTTTAATTGGCAACAGGTCAACTATGAAAAGTGTCTTTCCTCAATCTGTATTTCCCCCTGCCTATGACTTCCAATCTTTTAAATGCAGTTTGTGCAGGAAATTCAGATGTAAGAGATCTTGAATTTGGCTCTCTTTTGTGTATTATTTCTTGCAGCCTATATTTTTTTCATGATGATATCTAGGGTTGGTGGCGGTACAATCAGAGGAGAGGGAGAGTGGCCATGTGCAGTTTGCTATATGGGTGTGGGAAGTAATTCCATCTTGTGCAGTGTTTGTGATAGATGGGTGCACAAGAGATGTAGTGGTATTAGAGGTAGACTGCGAGATAATGCTGATTTCATGTGTGCGGTGTGTCAGGGAGAGCAGGTGGAGATAGTTAGGCGTGAGAGGGTTGAACTTGCAGGTGAGTCTCTTGAGTGTGTGGAGGAGTTTTGTTATCTGGGAGACATGTTATGTGCTGGAGGTGGGGCTGGAGTTAGCTCGGTTGCTAGAGTGAGAAGTGGTTGGAAGAAGTTCAGGGAGCTGTTGCCTCTCCTGACATTGAGAGGACTCTCCTTACGTGCTAAGGGGTCTTTGTATGCAGCATGTGTTAGGAGTGTGGTGCTGTATGGTAGTGAGACCTGGGCAGTAAAGGAAGAGGATATTCGCAGGTTTAAACGTACAGAAATGACAATGATTAGGTGGATGTGCAGTGCGTCCCTGCGTGCAAGGCCTGGGGGGGCTGGGTTTACGATAGAAGAGTTGAGAGGTAGGATGGGACTGGAGTGTATTGGTGTTGTGATGAGGAGAGGTAGGCTGAGGTGGTTTGGACATGTGGAGAGGATGGGGGATGATAATTGGGTACAGAGGGCGAGAAGTGTTAATATTGGGGGAGGGGTTGGGAGGGGTAGACCGAGAAAGACATGGGACGAGGTCATTAAATGTGTCTTAAGGGTTAAGGGACTGAATAGGGAGGCTGCCAGAGATCGAGCAGCGTGGAGAGCCGCCATTAGGTGACCAAGGCCGACACATGCAAGCATGTTGGAGCCTTCAAAAACGAAACAAAAATGAAACTAAACATCTCTGCATTAAAAAGAAGAATTTATTGCCCTAAATGGCACTGAGAATTTAAAACTAACAAGCATGCTTAGTTATCCAAGAATAACAATCATTCTGAGTTGATTTTCTTCATTAAACATCCCTAGTTGATTCCCTTCATTTATGTCAGAGATTAATGAGTCGAGATTTTTTCCTGCATATAGCATATACAGTATATAAACATTTGTTGTCAATAAGGTGCATGTTTTTAATATTTTTTTTTTTCCTGTGGCTGACTATATGTTTTTATGTTGATTTGGGTATGTTTTTTTGGTGCCTGCTTATTTCTGTTAATTAATTCTATAGTCAGTTTGCTTTTGCCTGACAGAGATTCATAACCTCTAGCTTGGATTATGGCTAAGTGTAGTCATACTGGAGAGTTAATTTGAATAGTAACCAAGGAGTCTCATCCCTACTTCATCACTAAGGCTTATCAAATTTTATGTAGCTGCAGAGATTCATAACCTCTTAGCATGGATTATGGCCAAGTGTAGTCAGACTGGAGAGTTAATTTGAATAGTAACCAAGGATGCTCATCTCTAAGGCCTATTGAATTTTATACACCAATGATTTAGTGCCGAAGTTATAAAAGTTGCCTTGTTTTGTCAGTTCAAAATAAACTGATAATAGGTATGTATGTGTTGAATTGTAAAATGTTATTTTTATATCTCTGTTCTTATTTCTAATACTGTAGTATGGGAAAATGTGCCCTTGTAGTGTCATCTTCAGGTGTTTAAAATTTTGTAACTACAGTGCTTCCTCCAATTTTGCGAGAATATGGTCGCAAAATCAAAATTCGCAAAATTCAAACAATTAAATATACGAAATAAAGGCAAATTGGTCGACATCACCCCAAGGTAAGCACTTTTTCCCACTCTTTCTCTCGACTCTACCTCTTAATTTTGCGATGATAAATGAAACAAACACGAACTGATGTACTGTACAGTGATATTAATGAGAAAACATCATAGGTAAGAAACATTTAAAACAAAAAAATGCATTTACACTGATGTGAAGATTGGCTTGGTGTACAGGACTTGTGGCGGGGCGAGGCTTGGCTACTGTGGCCCCGCGGGGCCTACGTCATCACTATCACTGTTGGCAGATATTTCCACATCTTGCTGCGTTTTTTCTGCCTCTCTCATGAATCCCTCGAAGTCAGAATCGTCACTAGGGTCATCAGAATGAAAAAGGTTAGGGATGCTAGGATTGCTGGCTGCTTGGGGAGGGGTGGCAGGACGGCTGGTTGATGGGGCAGGGTCTCTTGGTGTCCTCATTGATTTCGTGATTAGAGACTGCTTGCTCTTATTAACCCCGTCTCTGTGTAGGTCAGCATAAAAATGAAGGGCCCTGTCAACACCGTGGCATGCTTGCTGAGCCCTAAATTGTCACATTCATTGTTCACTATGGTTTTTTTCAGCTGGTCAATTACGGCGAGAATATTGGCCAGGTTATGCATCGTTAATTCTTGGCCGCTTTGCTTTTATGCTGACCTCCACAGAGATGGGGTTAACAAGAGGAAGCAGTCTCTAATCACAAAATTCAAGAGAACCCCAAGAGACCCTGCCCCATCGACCAGCCGTCCTGCCACCCCTCCCCAAGCAGCCAGCGATCCTAGCATCATTTCGTTTTCGTTTCGTTTTTGAAGGCTCCAACATGTTTGCATGCGTCGGCCTTGGTCACCTAATGGCGGCTCTCCACGCTGCTCAATCCCTGGCAGCCTCCCTGTTCAGTCCCTTAACCCTTAAGTCACACTTAATGACCTCGTCCCATGTCTTTCTCGGTCTACCCCTCCCAACCCCTCCCCAATATTAACACCTCACCCTCTGTACCCAATTATCATCCCCCATCCTCTCCACATGCCCAAACCACCTCAGCCTACATCTGCACATCCACCTGATCATTGTCATTTCTGTACGTTTAAACGTGAGAATATCCTCTTCCTTTACTGCCCAGGTCTCACTACCAAACGACATCACACTCCTAACACATGCTGCATGCACAGACGCCTTAGCACGTAAGGAGAGTCCTCTCAATGTCAGGAGAGGCAACTGCTCCCTGAACTTCTTCCAACCACTTCTCACCCTAGCAGCCGAGCTAACTCCAGCCTCACCTCTGGCACATAACATGTCTCCCAAATAACGAAACTCCTCCACACACTCAAGAGACTCACCTGCAAGTTCAACCCTCTCACGCCTAACAATCTCCACCTGCTCTCCCCGACACGCCGCACACATGAAATCAGCATCATCTCGCAGTCTACCTCTAATACCACTACATCTCTTGTGCACTCACTTATCACAAACACTACACAAGATGGAGTTGCTTCCCACACCCTTGTGGCAAACTGCACATGGCCACTCTCCCTCTTTTCTGATTGTACCACCACCAACCCTAGATATCATCACTTTTGTTTTATCTGCATTCACCCTCAAGCTCTTGTGCCCTATACCATCTCTCCACTTCTTAAATCTTTCCTCCGCCTCCTTTTCATTCTCCGCAATCAACACCAAATCATCAGCATACAACATCTCCCATGGGAGTCCATCTCTGAAGTCACGTGAGAGGGCTTCAAGCACCATGATAAACAACAAGGGACTCAAAACTGACCCCTGATGGACACCAACATTCACGGAAAACTCATCACTCAAAGCTCCATTCACTCTTACCTGGGTGCGAGCACCCATGTACATAGCATCCCTAACCTTTTTCATTCTGATGACCCCAGTGATGATTATGACTTCGAGGGATTCATGAGAGAGGCAGAAAAAACACAGCAAGATGTGGAAATATCTGCCGACAGTGATAGTGATGACGTAGGCCCCGCGGGGCCACAGTAGCCAAGCCTCGCCCCGCCACCAGTCCCGTAAACCACGCCAGTCTTCACATCAGTGTAAATGCATTTGTTTTTTTAATGTTTCTTACCTATGATGTTTTCTTATTAATATTACTGTACAGTACATCAGTTCATGTTTGTTTCATTTATCATCGTAAAATTAAGAGGTAGAGTTGAGAAAAAAAGTGGGAAAAAGTGCTTACCTTGGGGTGATGCCAACCAATTTGTAGTCAGCACTGCCTCACTCGCCACTGAACTTGATGTGTTTAAACCCCTTCCTTTTGAGGAACTGGCATAGCCACCCATTCGATACCTTGAAAGGTTTTGTTGGAGGATTAATGGCTTTTTTAAGGCACGTGTGATAGAATATCTTTGCCTGCTCCCTTATATGGCGCCCATCTAATGCAACCCCTTCCTTTTCCTTTCTTTGAATGTAGTGAGCAAGATATCTTTCCATTTTTATTAGCACTTCTTTGTTGTCCACCAGAATTCTGCCATCAAATTGAGCACCTCCATAGTTATTCGCTGCTTGCTTGATTTGTTCACTGTTCTTTAAAATCATTCTCACTGTCGATTCACCATCACCAAACTCCTGACCAATAGCAGAATTACCTTCACCTGCTTTTTTCCTTTCAATCATTTTCAGTTTGGTCTCCAAAATTATTTTCTTGTTCTTCTTACCCGTTGGTGCCATGATAACACTCATGCAAGGTTAGACTGCTGGGGTATTGCGAGGAGCACCATGAAATTGTGAGAGTCAGTGACCTTGGTTGGAAACAGGTGCAAACAAACGTGGCGGGGCGGCAGACCACTGAACTAGGAGGCTCAGTACGCCCAATGAACCATGACATCATTACTCGGGGTGGCAAAGTAGTGCGGGAAGACGACTCTCCCACCACTCGACCTCGCAAAGTGTGTGATCAGTCCAGTCGCAAAGTTCATAAATGTTAAAAAAATACATGACTTTTGGAACTACCTCGCAAAATTGGTGAATCTCAAAGTTAAAGTTTGCAAAGTTGAAGGATGTACTGTGTCCTGTATGAGACAGCCCTAGCATGTATTCAATATGGACGGTGGGTGTTAGCGCCGAAGTGGTGACATGTAGAGGTGTATGGTATGTAGGAGGACGGCTGGGCCTTGATAGCAGGCTGTAAAGCCTATGCCCAGAGTCGGACACATAAAAAAAATAAAAAAATATGGGAAGATTCTAAGGTGCCCAATGGACTGAACTATTTTGATATACTGTTTCATATCACACAGTCATTTGCCATATCTTCCTAAGCATGTGCAAGGACTAATTTATCTGTCAGGGCCCTATCGTCTGTTAACCCATAAATCAGCAGTATTATGTGACGTGCGAGTTATTTTGTGCAGTATGCAGCATTAAGTTAGGCAGACTATTTTGTATAAAGTTGTAAGCTGTCCAACATCACAGCCAATTGTTTATTCATTTTAAGAATTATTGTCGTTATGTGTATTCTTAGACTATTCTGTGGATACTTCTCTTAGTTTGTTGCTTTTATGTTGTCTGTGGATCTTTGGGTGTTTGTGATGGTGTTCGTGTCTGTTGGGTTGGGTTGTGGTGCTTTATGATTCAAGAGAGAGAGAGAGAGAAATATGTAAATGATAGTGATTTAATATTGGTGTTGGAATGAGGAAGGATGTATGATGTCCCCATGATTGTGTGTGTGTGTGTGTGTGTATTTACCTAATTGTGATATACAGGAAATGAGCTACGCTCGTGAGGTCCCGTCTCTGTTTCTCAATAAGTCAAATTTTGCCTTAAACTCATTTAAGTTTTTAGACTGGACGATCTCTTTGTCCAGGCTATTCCACAGGTCTATACATCTATACGGAAAACTATATTTCTTGATGTCCTTGAAGCAGCTTGGCTTCTTTAGTTTCATTCCGTGTCCTCTTGTTGCTCTCTCATCCCACACAAACAGATTTTCTCTGTCAATTTTATCTACTCCTATCATGGTCCTGAACACTGCAATCATGTCACCCCTCTTTCTCCTTTCCTCTAAGGAGGGCAAATCCAGCCTTTCCAGCCTCTCTCTGTATGGCAAATCTGCCAGACTAGGGACCATCTTGGTTGCTGTTCTTTGTATTCTCACAATCTTGGTTATATCTTTCTTTTTGTGTGGGGACCACACTACTGCTGCATATTCTAACCTGGGCCGGATCATGGCCACTATCAATTTTTTCATCATCTCCTCATCCATGTAATGAAATGCCACTCTTATATTGGTCAAGAGTTTATATGTCTCTCTCACTATCTTATTTATGTGCTTTTCAGGTGACAAACTATCCTGGACCAGCAAATCTTTCTCTTCTCTCGCTTTTCTAATTGGTTCATTACCCATCAAATAATTCAATGATGGCCTCTTGGTACTTTTACCCATTTCCAATATTTTACATTTTTTTGTGTTGAATTTCATTTCCCACATCCGGCTCCAATCATATATCCTATCCAGATCCTCCTGTAGCATTTTACAGTCCTCTTCAACCTCTACCTTTCTCAAGATCTTTGCATCATCAGCAAACAGGCTTGCGTAGCTGTTCACTCCAT
>JAGKTI010001777.1:0-13670 GCA_018397915.1 Birgus latro
GGAAACAGCCCAGATATCAATCCCATTGAGAATTTATGGGCGCACATGAAGCGGCAGCTGCGTAGTATGGACACATCATCTTTGCCTAAACTTGAGGCTGCAGTCAAGCAGCTATGGAGCAGTTTTAGTCCGTCTGTTCTACAAAACTACGCCATCAGTCTCCCCTGACGCCTTAAGAAGATAATAAAGGTGAAGGGGAATGCCAGTAAATACTAAATTCAATGGTGAGTGTTAATTTATTTGTTTCTCCTTGCTAACCACAAGAATGTTTTCTTTTTTTAAGATGGCGTCAACACTTTCCGCACCTACTGTATATAAAGCAACTAAAATATCAGCATAAGTTCGTTTCATTTCGTTTCGTTTTTGAAGGCTCCAACATGCTTGCATGCGTCGGCCTTGGTCACTTAATGGCGGCTCTCCACGCTGCTCGATCCCTGGCAGTCTCCCTGTTCAGTCCCTTAACCCTTAAGTCACACTTAATGACCTCGTCCCATGTCTTTCTTGGTCTACCCTTCCCCCAATATTAACACCTCTCACCCTCTGTACCCAATTATCATCCCCCATCCTCTCCACATGTCCAAACCACCTCAGCCTACCTATTCTCATCACAACACCAATATACTCCAGTCCCATCCTACCTCTCAACTCTTCCATCGTAAACCCAGCCCCCCCAGGCCTTGCACGCAGGGACGCACTGCACATCCACCTAATCATTGTCATTTCTGTACGTTTAAACATGCGAATATCCTCTTCCTTTACTGCCCAGGTCTCACTACCAAACAGCATCACACTCCTAACACATGCTGCATACAAAGACCCCTTAGCACGTAAGGAGAGTCCTCTCAATGTCAGGAGAGGCAACAGCTCCCTGAACTTCTTCCAACCACTTCTCACCCTAGCAACCGCGCTAACTCCAACCCCACCTCCGGCACATAACATGTCTCCCAAATAACAAAACTCCTCCACACACTCAAGAGACTCACCTGCAAGTTAAACCCCCTCACGCCTAACAATCTCCACTTGCTCTCCCCGACACGCCGCACACATGAAATCAGCATCATCTCGCAGTCTACCTCTAATACCACTACATCTCTTGTGCACCCACTTATCACAAACACTACACAAGATGGAATTACTTCCCACACCCTTGTGGCAAACTGCACATGGCCACTCTCCCTCTTCTCTGATTGTACCGCCACCAACCCTAGATATCATCACTTTTGTTTTATCCGTATTTACCCTTAAGCCCTTGTACCCCATACCATCTCTGCACTTCTTAAATCTTTCCTCTGCCTCCTTTTCATTCTCTGCAATCAACACCAAATCATCAGCATACAGCATCTCCCATTGAAGTCCATCTCTGAAGTCACGTGAGAGGGCTTCAAGCACCATGATAAACAACAAGGGACTCAAAACTGACCCCTGATGCACACCAACATTCACGGAAAACTCATCACTCAAAGCTCCATTCACTCTTACCTGGGTGCGAGCACCCATGTACATGGCCATAACCACCCTAACCAGCCATTCTTCCAACCCTAGCTTTCTCATTGCCCACTTCACCACCTCTCTAGGGACTCTGTGAAAGGCCTTTTCCAAATCAACAAAAACAAAATACAATTCCCTTTTCTTTCCAATATATTTTTCCTGAAGCTGTCGAACAATGAATATGGCATCAGTGGTCCCCCTGCCTGGCATAAACCCAAACTGCATCTCATCGATATTCACTCTTTCTCTAATCATACCTTCTAGAACTCTCTCCATTACTTTCATTATCTGATCTAAGAGCTTTATACCTCTGTAATTTTCCCTTTCCAGGGCATCACCCTTTCCTTTCTACACATTTGCAATTACACTCTTCAGCCAATCATCTGGGACAACACACTCATATATAATCATATTTATCAGGTCACTGACTCCCCAATATCTCCTGAGGCCTTCAACATCTCGGCAGTCAACCCAGACACACCTGCCGCCTTCCCCACCCGCATCCTGCCTATTGCCTGACTCACAGTAGCAGCGTCAATCAAAGGCCAAGGGCCAAACACTGGATCAGCTGGCTCCAAACCTTCTCTATCCCAATCAAACTCCTCATTCAACAATCGGCTATAATGCTCCCTCCATGCATCTTTAATATCCTCACTGTTCACCACAACCCTTCCATCATCATTCTTCACACACTGCTCACATAAAATGTCCCGATTATCCCTCTTCACCTGACTTGCCACCCTAAAAATCATATTTTTCCTTTCCCCATGATTTAGATTATCAAGTAAAAGTCTCTGTGACTCAGACTTCGCCCTGTATACCTCTCTTCTAGGCAAAATTTTGGGAAAAAAGTGCACATTATATGATGTGAAATATAGAAGGTTGGGTTAAGTTACACAAAATTTGGTTAGGTTTGAATAAATCATCACTGGTAAGGTTAATTTTGTGCCAAAAACAGCATTCTAAGGGGGTTGTCTGTTTATCTTCAGCACAGAATGGCATGCATTGTTGGGGATTTTCAATATGTTTTAACCATTGTAGAAATCAATGACCATCACACAAACACATACACACACAAAAGAGAAGAAGAAGAAAAAACATTAAAAATAAGAAGTGAACTTTTTTTTTTTTTTTATGTGTCCGACTCTGGGCATAGGCTTCACAGCCTGCTATCAAGGCCCAGTCGTCCTCCTACAATCTACATGTCACCACTTCGGCGCTTAACACCCACCGTCCATATTGAATACATGCTAGGGCTGTCTCATACAGGACTAGTGTACTGGTATTAGTGGGGTCATTTTTACGACATGTCGGCGGGTCTTCTGGTAGATCAGTAAAGCCTGATTTAATGAAATTCAAATCCTTAAACTGTTCCCTGCACCAGCGAGGATTCGAACCTGGGTCCCACGGGACCGCAAGCCAACTCTCTACCGATCGAGCTACCGCTGCTGCTTTAAATAAACTGTACATATACCTCAATGAGTCTACAGATAAGAGCAAGGTGACACTGAGAGTTCAATGATGTATGTGTACCCAGTGATGGATTATATATTCTCCCTTCTTGTGCCCTTGTCATCACTATTACCCAAACCATCCCTGTGTGTGTTTCTGGTACTTATCATAACATTATGTCCTTTATTTAGTAGGTTTAAACTGGGGTTTGACCTTGGGGTGGCTGGTACCAATAAGAATAAATCCCACAGGTTCTGTGCATTCATTATCGCACAATTTCATTATCATTTGCCATGTTCTGTACCAATTATGCAAGGTAACTAATGGATCACAGTTCATTAACTAAGTTAATGATTAGTAATAAATATTACATGAAGACTGTACATCCATCTTGGCAGTTACTTCAACAAACAAGGAATGAGGCTATGGCACACCTAATGTCTAACTTGGCTCGTATCTCTGACTGGGATAAAAGTAATCTTGTTGCTTTTCACGCATCAAACACTCAGTTCTTACACCTACCAACCCGACAAAATCTTCCACAGGAGTACCCACTAATGTTAAATAATATCCAGCTCAATCCTGTATCATCCTTAACCCCTAAACCGCGGGGTTGTGTGAGGCGGTATCCAGCCGGTGGTAATTCGCGCTCTGACTTATTTTTTAAAAATATTGGGCAAAACTAGCCTGAGTGATATCAACAGCACTCAGGATTCTCCTACAGTTTTTCATATATAGTCATATCTTGAAAGCCCCAGCTACTTAAAAAGAAAACAGAGGCACTCAACTGACGGCCCATGGCTCGAGCCATCGCCACCGAGCGTCACGAAAGTGACAGCACGCGGTTAAATGGTTAAACATACTTGGGGTTTCATTCTCTCCGGATTTATCTTATATTACGGTACATCTCTTGTAAAATCCGCTTCCAAGAGATTAGGTGTGCTAAGCTGGCCCCGTACCTTCTTTACCCCAGCACAGTTGTTGACTTTATACACGGGTTTTATTCGCCCATGTAGAGTACAACTCTCATGTGTGGGGAGGCTCCCTACATACAGCTCTTCTCAACAGGGTAGAGCCAAAGGCTTTTCGTCCCATTAACTCTCCTCTTACTGGCTCCTTTCAACCTGTCTCTTCGCCGCACTGTTGCATCTTTATTTCTCTTCTATCGTTACTTCAATGGTCACTGCTCCTCTGAACTGTCTGCTTGCATCCCGCCACCTCTACGAAGAGCGCATAGCAGCCGCCTAGCAATAAACTCTCATCCCTTTTTTGTCCAACTCTCTAATGCAAGGGTTAACCATACTTCCAGTCCTTCATTTATGCAACAGGTCAACTCTGGAACTGTCTCCCTCTGTATTTCCTACTTCTTATGATCTCCAGTCTTTCAAATGCAGTGTGTCCAGGAATCTTGAAATGAACGAATCAATTTTACTCTCTTTTGTACTGCTGTGTTTTTTTTTTGGAAGGAATGGTTTGTGGGCTCCTTGCCTTTGGTTCCTTCTTCCTAAAAAAGAGAAAGAGGCAACAGCCTTTGATAAAACTTAGAACATCTGAGCAGTTGCAAGCTCATATTTTTATGATGATTGTGATCACAGTTCTGCAAGAGTAAATTTTGTAACTGCAACTGATTCCACTTATACTTTACTGCCCAACCTTGTGGTGCCAATGATTCTGGGGACTACAGGTGAACTTGTCACTATAAGTAAGGATATGGCAACAGCTGTATTTGGAGGCAATGACTAAGAAACTGTTAGTCTTCTCAACAGCGTGGAGTCAAAGGCTTTTTGTCTTATCAACTCCCCTATGCCTACTGACTCCTTTCAACCTCTGTACCTTCACCACTCTGTTGCATCTGTATCTCTTTTCTACCACTACTTCATTGGTTACTGCTCATCTGAACTACAGTATATATTAGTATTTCTTCTTCATAACTGAGGGCTCTCAGCACCATTCTGGCAGCAAACTCCCACCATTTTTCTGTCCAACTCATTAACACAAGGGCTAACCAATACTCTCATTCTTCATGTTTGCAGGGCTAAGTCTGAGTCACAGAGGCTTTTACTTGATAACCTAAATCATGTGGAAAGGAAAAATATGATATTTAAGGTGGCAAATAAGCTGAGGACGTGATGGGAAGCGTTAGGAGAAACACGTTAAGGTGGTTTGGGCATGTGGAGAGGATGGAGAGTGAAAGATTGACGAGGAGAGTGTATGTGACTGAGGTGGAGGGGGTGAGAGGGAGGGGGAGGCCGAGGATGAGATGGAGGGATGGAGTGGAGAGGTATATGAGAGAGGGGGGTGTGAGTTGGGAGCGTGGTAGTGAAATGGCAGGGGACAGAGTGACATGGAGGCGATTTGTTTGTGGCCACCCCGTTCGGGATTGAGGCATCTGGCAATAGATAGATAGATAGAAATAAGGTGAAGGGGGAGAATCATTATATTACAGGTGAGCAGTGTGTGCAGAATGATGAAGGATGGGTAGTGATGAACAATGGGGATATTAAAGACGCACAGAGAGAGCATTATAGCTGGTTGTTGAATGAGGAGTGTGACTAGCTAGCTGATCCAGTGTTTGGCCCTTCACCTTAGACACTGCTACTGTAAGTGAGGCAACAGGCAGGATGCAGGTGGGGAAGGCAGCAGGTGTGCCTGGGTTGACTGCTGAAATGCTGAAGGCCTCAGGAGATACAGGAGTGAGGTTAGTCACTGACCTGATAAATATGATTATATACGAGTGTGTTGTCCCGGATGACTGACTGAAGAGTGTAATTGTAAATGTGTACAAGGGGAAGGGCAAAGTCCTGGAAAGAGGGAATTATAGAGGTATAGAGCGTCTGGACTAGATAATGAAGGTAATGGAGAGAGTCCTAGAAGGTATGATTTGAGAAAGGGTGAATATTGATGAGATGCAGTTTGAATTTATGCGAGGCAGGGGGACCACTGGTGCCATATTCATTGCTCGACAGCTTAAAGAAAAATATACAGGAAAGAAAAGGAAACTGTACTTTGTTTTTGTTGATTTGGAGAAGGCCTTTGACAGAGTCCCTAGAGAGGTGGTGAAGTGGGCGATGAGAAAGCTTGGGATCGGGAAGTGGCTGGTTAGGGTGGTTATGGCCATGTATGTGGGTGACTTAGGTATGAGTGAATGGTGATCTGAGTGATGAGTTTTCCATGAACACTGGTGTGCATCAGAGGTCAGTTTTGTGTCCCTCGTCATTTATCATGGTACACTCGAGGAAAGCTTTGCGTTATACACTTGCTCACCACTTTGAAATAGTAAATGTGACACAAATGGCAGAAAAGCAGTAACCGACATTCATCTATATGGTAACTGTGAGAAGAATGAGGATGGAAGAGAGTGGGGAAAGGAACTGTCAGCTCCCCCAACCCGCCTCCTCTCTTAGCCTCTCCCCTCCCACACAGTGGTACCAGACATTTGGATTTCTGGCTACTGCTTCACTATAGTTGCAGCGCGTGACTCTGAGGTAGTTATTATCGTGCCCTGGCAACCTACCATTCAAAAGTGCGGCTGATTTTGTGTATAGACGCGTGTGATTCATGAACAATATGTTCGTGTATAATAATATTCATGTATAATATATTCGTGCATAATAATATGATTCGTGTATGCTGTAATACGATACGAACTCAGACGCACTTTAAATGTTAGGTTGCCAGGATACGATAATGACAACCTCAGAGTTGTGCGCCGCAACTATAGTGGTTGTCTAACGCATAAAAGTCCGAACTGGCAGGCAGTTGTATAAGGCAGAACTTTTCTCGGGTGTACCTGAAGCCCTCTCACTTGACTTCAGAAATGGACTCCTGTGGGAGACGTTGTATGATGATGATTTGGTGTTGAATGCAGAGAATGAAAGGGAGGTGGAGGAAAGATTTAGGAAGTGGAGAAATGGTATGGGGTACAAGGTCTTAAAAGTAAATGCAGATAAAACAAAAAGTGATCATATCTAGGGTTGGTGGTGGTACTGTAAAAGAAGAGGGACAGTGGCCATGTACAATTTGCCACAAGGGTGTGGGAAGAAATTCCATCTTTTGCAGTGTTTGTGATAAGTGGCTGCATAAGAGATGTAGTGGTATTAGACGTAGACTGTGAGATAATGCAGATTTTATGTGTGCGGTGTATTGGGGAGAGCAGATGGAAATTGTCACGTGTGAAAGGACTGAACTTACTGTGGGTCTCTTGAGTGTGTGGAAGATTTTTATTACCTGGGAGACATGTTATGTGCTGAAGGTGGGGCTGGAGCCTGGGAGGGGGCTAGGTTTATGACAGAAGGGTTGAGAGGTAGGATGGGACTGGAGTGTAATGGCATTGTGATGAGAAGATGTAGAGAGGTGGTGACATGTAGAGGTGTTGGTATGTAGGAGGACTGCTGGGCCTTGACAGCAGGCTGTGAAGCCTATGCCCACAGTCGGACACAAAAAAAAAAAAAAAGATTGAGGTGATTTAGGCATGTGGAGAGGATGGGGGATAATAATTGAGTGAGGAAAGTAAGAAGTGTCAATATTAGGGGTGGGGTTGTGAGCGGCAGACCAAAAGAGACCTGGGACGAGGTCATTAAGTGTGACCTCAGGCTTAAGGGACTGAACAGGGAGTCTGCCAGAGATCAGGCAGCATGAACAGCCACCATTAGATGACCAAGGCCAACTCATGCAAGCAAGTTAGGGCCTTCAAAAACGAACAAACGCAGCAGTAGGTCAAGTCTGTAACTTTCTTGATCTGTATTTCCTTCAGTCCAAGCCCTCCAGCTTTTTAAATGCAATGTGTCCAGGTATCTCACACTGAGCACATCTTGAATTGGCTTTTTTTTTTTCTTCCCTAGTTGGAGGGAACAATCACGCAGACTTCCAGTCTTTGGTTCCTTCTACCTCGCGTTTAAAAAGGGGAAGCCACCAGACTCATTTGTTCTGAATATGTCTGTGGTTCAATGCTTGGGATGAGAAAAACTGGCAAGAAGATGAATACAGTACATGCATCAACCTGGACCCAATAATATGGTGACTTTTCACTGCTGATCTGTAATGAGGCAGCTTTTGACTGGTAGGCCATGTGAAGAGGTCCATTTGAGGCTACCCAAATTTAGTTACGTTATATTTGATGGATGACTGAGTGAGAGCCCACTTTGTAATGCAAGATCCTCCTCTGGAGATAAGGTCATCTGCCCAAATGTTGGACATGCCTGAAACATGTGAAGCTGACAGCCAGGATTATTTTACAATGCCTAGGTGAAAACTGTATTCAGTGATGACAGCATAGCCTTCAAGTGTGCCATAATCTGATGATGAATGCAAGCTACTTCCAATGTGTTGCTTTACATGAGGAGAACGTTGAACACATGTTGGAGCAGTTCTTCAAAAAAAAAAGAGGTCCACCAGTAGCTTTTTACAAAGATGTGACATTTGTTATTTGATGCTGAGTAAACACCAGCTCTCACATAGCCACAAGATGAGCAGTAACACCAGCCTTCACCGGAGGCATTTATACAAATGAAGATGTCCATGGATGGCCGAGTTCATGGCACTATTTGCTACCTTCTTTGACCATGCTATGAAGTTTTTATGTTTGATGCATCATCACAATTAAACTCTTGGCATTCTAAAGGCTATGTGCCTTTCCTTCTCATTACCATTTAAAATGTCTGAATGATTTAAAAGATCACTGAAAGCCTCTATCTTGCTCAGGGTGCCTCCAAGTCCACTTACTAAGAATGGAAAATGAGTTTGTGGCCAAGCAGCAATATGTCACAACTTTAGAGAGTGTTTCAAAGATATTCCACAGGCCCAGTGAAGTACAAACAGCCTTCTGCTTGGCCTCATGGATAAGCAACACTAACTCTCTCACTCCAACAGTTCCTGCTGTGACAGGAATGCATAATCATTAACCCTTACTCCAAGGTGCTTCCATGACTACAGAGCAAACAACTTAAATTCGGATACTGGTACCTCAGATTATATTCATTTCGTTTTTGAAGGCTCCAACATGCTTGCATGTGTCGGCCTTGATCACCTAATGACAGCTCTCCATGCTGCTCGATCTTTGGCAGCCTCCCTGTTCAATCCCTTAACATTGAGGTCGCACTTAATGACCTCGTCCCATGACTTTCTCAGTCTACCCCTCCCCCAGTATTAACACTTCTCACCCTCTGCACCCAATTATCATCCCCCATCCTCTCCACATATCCAAACCACCTCAGCCTACCTCTCCTCATCACAACACCAATACACTCCAGTCCCATCTTACCTCTCAACTCTTCCATCGTAAACCCAGCCCCCCCAAGCTTTGCACGCAGGGACGCACTGCACATCCACCTAATCATTGTCATTTCTGTACGTTTAAGCCTGTGAATATCCTCTTCCCTTACTGCCCAGGTCTCACTATCATACAGCATCACACTCCTAACACATGCTGCATACAAAGACCCCTTAGCATGTAAGGAGAGTCCTCTCAATGTCAGGAGAGGCAACAGATCCCTGAACTTCTTCCAACCACTTTTCACCGTAGCAGCTGAGCTAGCTCCAGCCCCACTTCCGGCACATAACATGTCTCCCAAATAAAAATACTCTTCCACACACTCAAGAGGCTCACCAGCAAGTTCAATCCTTTCATGCCTAACAATCTCCACCTGCTCTCCCCGACATGCCGCACACATAAAATCAGCATTATCTTGCAGTCTAACTCTAATACCACTACATCTCTTATGCACCCATTTATCACAAACACTGCACAAGATGGAATTACTTCCCACACCTTTGTGGCAAACTGCACATGACCACTCTCCCTCTCCTCTGATTGTACCGCCACCAACCCGAGATATCATCACTTTTGTTTTATCTGCATTTACCCTTAAGCCCTTGTGCCCCATACCATCTCTCCATTTCTTAAATCTTTCCTCCACCTCCTTTTCATTCTCTGCAATCAACACCAAATCACCAGCATACAACATCTCCCACGGAAATCCATCTCTGAAGTCACGAGAGGGCTTCAAGTACCATGATAAACAACAAGGGACTCAAAACTGACCCCTGATGCACACCAACATTCACAGAAAACTCATCACTCAAAACTCCATGCACTCTTACCTGGGTGCGAGCACTCACGTACATGGCCATAACCACTCTAACCAGCCACTCTTCCAACCCTAGCTTTCTCATCGCCCACTTCACCACCTCTCTAGGGACTCTGTCAAAGGCCTTTTCCAGATCAACAAAAACCAAATACAATTCCCTTTTCTTTCCAATATATTTTTCCTGAAGCTGTCGAACAATGAATATGAATACGAAATATCCTCTACACCAAACAGGAATGAAAAGTCTTATCTGACTGCTGCCTTAAGATAGCACATCCATCTCCTCAGTGTTGTGCTAGCTTCTGATGATCCTTCACTCAATGTGAAGTCACGTGGTGAAAACCATTTATTATTTTGAGTGGTTACAACAACAAAATGAATGCTTGGTGGTATAGCGGTTTAAGGTCATCCAAGGAGATGTAGTCCACGAAGGTTTACATAGATCTAGGTCGTGGTTGGGATTCAATGTTTACACAATAAAAATACTTCTCAGAGGCAAGTTAAATGGGCACTCCTGTCTTGAATGTCTAGACTAATGGCAGAGCTGTATGTGGAGACAATTACACTGCAGTGCAGTTGTGGGATACTGAAAGAAATCCTTGCAGATGTAGTGCAGCTGCAGTTCTATCTTCTCCACTGCAGTAGATGATGTGATTTCCTGTTACTTTTGTCACTTCTCCCCATGCATGTACTGAATGACTCAAGCTGCATTGCATTATTATGTTAATATGCTTACTCTTGAATATGTTATGTCAGAGAGTTTGAAATGTGGATATATGGCTGCAGTGTAACTGTGCAATTCTGTTTTGCAGGAGCAATGTAGGGGTAGGTTCATGTCTTGCAGGTGCAGTGTGATTACAGTTCAAGTTGTGCCAGTGCAGATCTAAGAGAGTAAGTATTTTGTGATTGAAGTGGATGCACTAGTTACAATGCTGGTGTGGAGTGGGTACAGATTCAAATAATGTAAGTGGGCAGAACTCTGCTAAGTAGCCTAGCCCAAGGCCATTACACTTCTAATGGGGAAATAAAAAACTTGACTGACTGACAGATAGATAAAGCCTTTTTTTCCTACTTCTTTGACAGGATAACTATGTTACATTCATATACTGTGGTGTACCTAGCTATTTTCAGTGACCCCTCCATATGCAAGTATTCTTGGATTCTCAGTGCACGGTGATCAAAAGTGGTTCCAGGAAAGTCGTATGCCCTGAAACATCATACCAGCCGCAAAGTCACACACCGTGCATCCCAGCTGAAGGTTCTACGGGTACATCATACTTAACATCCGAAGTCTGGCAAGCATATTTTAGAATATTTAAAAAAAAAATACTGTACATACTAGGCCTATCACTGTAGCAAGTTAAAGGTGAGTGGTGGATGATGGTCAGCTTTACACAGTTACCATATGAATCAGTTTCTAATATCAATTTACAAGCTAAAATGTTCTGAAGTGGGGGAATTCTGCAACCAGCAAACCATCATGGTAAATCTTAGTCAATTATTTATCGTAAGCAAGTGAGTTATCACATGACACTATCTCTTCTCACATGAACAAATCCTCCACTGGTGGTGGCTAACAGAGAGGAAATGATCAAACTGCATGTCAAATGAATCAATAAATACTGCTGAATATTTACTTCATTAACTGATCAGTGACTGTAAAATTTTTGCCTTATATAAAAATGCATTTTTGGTTCTTTCATAACTCTATTACTATGATGAACTCTGTTTTTCCTGAATTAGCTGTCTACTAAGTTCCTTTGCTGCCAAACTCTGTTTTTCATGGATCAGTTGTCTGCTAAGTTACTTTGCTGCCAACCTCCCAAATAAACAGCACCATAGGCTGTTGCAAATATTATGTGTCACTATCAATCAGAGGGCGAAAGAGGGAGTGTGTACTGTTGTGAGCAACAGGTGGAAGGAGAAGGTAAGAAAGTATGGATCAGTTGGGTCAAGGATTGTGTGGGTAAGAGTGAAAGTTGGACCACAAATGTGGGCAATTGTGTGCGTGTATGCGCCAGCGCAAGATCGTGTAAATAGAGTGAGAGAAGAGTATTGGACAAACGTGGAAGCCTGCTTGGAAACGTTTGAAAGGAATGAGAGAGTGTTTCTGATTGGAGATATGAATGGAAAAGTAGGGAATGAGAAGGTGGATGGAGTGGTTGGTGAGTGGGGTGTGCCTGCAGAGATGATTGAGAATGGCAGTGCTTTAGTGGACATTTGTGCTGGGAGGGGGTTGGTGGTAGTTAATACCCTTTTCAGGCACAAAATGATCCATAGGTACAGTAGGAGTGGAAAGTGCTGACGCCATCTTAAAAAAAGAAAACATTTTTGTGGTTAGCAAGGAGAAACAAATAAATTAACACTCACCATTGAATTTAGTATTTACTGGCATTCCCCTTCACCTTTATTATCTTCTTAAGGTGTCTGGGGAGACTGATGGCGTAGTTTTGCAGAACAGACGGACTAAAACTGCTCCATAGCTGCTTGACTGCAGCCTCAAGTTTAGGCAAAGATGATGTGTCCATACTACGCAGCTGCTGCTTCATGTGCGCCCATAAATTCTCAATGGGATTGATATCTGGGCTGTTTCCGGGCCAATCTCGAATAAAGGGAACCTCACAGTCTGTTAGCCACTGTTTCACTGACTTTGCAACATGTGCAGGGGCAGAATCTTGCATAAATACTCTTGCCTTGGTTTTATCAAAAGAGTCACTTAAAACATCACATAAGAGCTCCAAATAATTGTTCTGGTTCACTTTTTCATTTGCAGGTAGAATTACCAACCTACCAACACCATAATATGTAAAGCAGCCCCAAGCCATGAGTGAGGCTGGGTATTTAACAAACTTGGAAGTGTACTTAGGATCCAGGGGGTCACTGCCTGGTTTGCGGTACACTCGTGATGAAGGGGTACCAGTGACAGTAAATGTTGACTCATCACTCCAAAGCACAGTTTTCCATTGCTCCTCACTCCAGGCAAGATATTTCTTACAAAAATTTACTCTCTTTTTCTTCTGAAGTGCAGTTAGCAGTGGTTTTTTACGAGCACAAAAACTCCTGTAGCCCAGATCGTCATGCAACAGCTGCTGCACACTTCTGACAGACACATCTGCCAGCAACTGTGGGTTCTTTTCTTTTAAATCCCGTGCTGTTAGCCTTGGATCCTTGCTAACTTGCCTTGAGATCAGCTGACGGGTCCTGAAGGTTGTCTTACGAGGTCTCCCAGGCTTGGGAAGTGGAGTGGGAGGAATGGCCTCCCCACTGTCCTTGAACCGCTTCACCAGTCTCTGCACTGTCCTCAGTCTAACACCATCTGATTTGCAATAAATGGGAGTTTGTGGCCAGCTTTGTATAAAGTAATCACTTCCACACGTTTGTCCTTGCTTGTGGTTACTTTAGGCATGATGAGAATGTGGTAGGTAACCAAATAACTGTGTTATTTGAGTCAAAACATGCCCTCGTGGTGCATCACACACAGAGACAATCCTCCTCCTGTGGCTGCCCAAACATTACTGAGCCTGCTCCTGTGGTGCCAAACCTATCAAGCAGGGTTGCCAGCTCCCGTTGAAAAAGCGTCAGCTCATTTCGCATCACAGGGGAGGGTAGTATTGACCCTACTTCACTTAACGCGAAAAAGAATGA
>JAGKTI010001777.1:17731-29582 GCA_018397915.1 Birgus latro
TGGGAGCGTGGTAGTGAAATGGCAGTGGACAGAGTGACATGGAGGCGATTTGTTTGTGGCCACCCCGTTCGGGATTGAGGCGTCTGGCAATAGATAGATAGACTATCAATCACTCATAAGTAATCTGGGAAACGTTTTACAAACAAGAAGTTTCAAGTTCAATTTATCACCAAGGTAGAGGAATAGGATGCATCACAGGAGACCCAGGAAATAGCCAGTGGCATCAACACCATTTACTTCCTGCCTTAAACGTCTTTCATGTAACCATTTTATGTTTTCTTTGTCTATAAAGCAGGCTATGCTCTAAGGAAGAATATCTGTAACTTAATAGGAGTCACAGAGGAATTTCAGAAGGATACTTTAGGTCAGGCCAGAGGCTAAGTTAACACATTATGTTTACTAAAAATTAGTTAATGGGATCAGTGTCCACTTCCAAAAGAGTGGCTCCCTAGGTTAACACTTAAGCTGTGCCTATGGAGAAATCACAGTATTTATTAATAATCATTGATGTGTAGGAAATTCTAATCAACAATGAATGTAAAACACACACACACACACACACACACACACAAAGTAGCAAATGTCTATACTGTGCAATGAACAGTTTTCTCCATACCATCTTCATTGTCCGTAGTTGCATTGAGAAGAAGAAGAGGTCACAGTATTAGTAAATGCCACATAAATGATGGAAACCATAAAAATACTATCTAAAGAGAATTAGAAATGCTTAGCTATAATATCTAATTTCAATACATAACAGATAATTATACTGTTAATTTATTTAGTTCTGTCTTCCATAACTTAACCAAGTAAAAAAAAAATCTCACACACACACACAATGCATAATGGTATGTACACATACAATGCACATTCACACAAAATGATACTCAATGCACATATGCTAATGTACACACACACACACACACACACACACACAACGCATACTGGTATGTACACATATAATGCATATTCACACAAAATTATGCACAATGCACATTCACACAAAATGATGCACAATGTACATATGCTTGTGTACACACACACACACACACACACACACAGTCGGAGCTGCTCCTGGATCAAGAGAAATAATCGCTGAACCAGCGGCGAAAAGGAGACAACCTATTGTGATTATGTGGTTGAATGCGTGAGTGGTGGTCCCATCGAATATTAGTTTAAAAAACCCGCAGGTTTCGGCCCTAAAAATACAAGACAGTGAAAAAGTAAGTTTCCATATGGTTGTATCATGGCGGAGAGAGATGGAAGATTGTTTACAACTGGCAAGGGGGAATTTGTGGGCTTCTCCGAAGAAAATGTTGGTAAAGGAAGTGATAAGCTGCAACAAACAAGGGTAGCAGGAGTAGAGAAAATGGCGGAGAGGAATGTCCAGGAATTAAAAAAGGTATGGGAAGTAATTAGAGAGTTACAGGAATGGACCTTAGAGCAGGAGAGAGAGATCAAAGTCCTACAGACTAAATTGGAAAAAGTTAACACACATAGTGAGGAACAAGAAAAAGAAGTCACAGAATTAAAGGTGAGTAATGAGTCCTCATCAAATGAAATAAAAGCTCAAGAGGGAGAATAAGAGGTTGGAGGAAGAAAGGGACAGAATAAAAAGTAAACTAGATGAATATGAATCAAAATCGAGGAAGCAAGATGAGCATATTCAGGAAATCAAGGAGCAACATAAGGGGTGGAAGAAAATACAGGAGGAAGGAAATGTAAATTTGAAAGAGATCATTGAACAACAAAGTAAGGAAAAAGTGGAGAAGGAAGTGGTTAGAGTACTAAGAAGTCAAGAATCTTTGGTCAGGGATGTAGCAGATAAGAAAAAATGTGTGATAATATCAGGAATAAAAGAAAAACAAATGACAGTAAGGTCTGAAAGAGAGAGAGAGGAACTAAGCAAGGCCAAAGAAATAATATCAGTGGTTATGGAGGGAAACAATGAAGCCCAAGAAGAGATTGAAGAAGTGTTTAGGTTAGGAAAGTACGAGGATGGTGGGGCAAGGCCTTTGAAAGTAAAGTTTAAGTCTCAAGTAATAGTGAATGAATTCATAAGTAGAATGTGGAAATTGTCAGATAAAGAGGGGTTTAAAAATGTTTGGATTAGGAGAGATGCAAATGAAGAGGAAAGAGCTAAATTAAAGGAGTTAGTAAAGGAAGCAAAGACAACAAACGAACAGCGAACGGAGAAAGAGTAGACAGAGTTCTATTGGAGAGTTATGGACCAGAAATTGAGAAAGTGGTACCGACGGAGGGAAGGCGAGACGTGAGTATAAAAAATGATGAAAAAAGTTTGAAAGTGGCGTACACAAACATTGATGGACTAATATCGGCAAGGTTAGAAGTCGATGATTTTTTGAGGGTACACGAACTTGATGTTATGTGCTTTGTAGAGACTAAATTGAAAGAAGATTTTGATATTCATATGGGAGGTGGGAAATACAAATTATGGAGAAGAGACAGAAAAGATAAAATGGGGGGAGGAGTGATGATAGCAGTGAAGGACAATATAAATGTAGATACTGTGGAAATGGCAGAGGGCAGGGACGAAGCGATAAATATGAAATTAGAAACTGGGGAGAATGGTAAGAGAGATATGGCAGTGGTATATGTTCCCCCTAAGACGAGAGCATGGAATGACGATGAATACCAGGAGATGCTTTCAGACATGGTTAGTTATCTACAGAAAGTGATCGAGGGAAGCAACAATATAATCCTAATGGGTGACTTTAATTGTAAAGAGGTGAACTGGGAGGAATGGGACTCAGAAGGCAGCGAAGATTCGTGGGGCACTAAATTGTTAAATATAGCAATGAATAATGTGATGACGCAGTGGGTTAAAGAAGAGACACGATTCAGAGGTGATGACACACCAGCAAGATTAGATTTGCTACTATCCAAAGAACCTGATGTAATTGAATCTTTAAATTATCTGTGTCCTATAAGAAAAAGTGACCATGTGGTCACTGAGTTCCAGATGATAACAGGGAACGTGGTGCCAAGAGATGAGCTTTATAGGCAAGGAAGATACAACTTTGGGAAAACAAACTTTGGAGAATTGAGAAAATTTTTTGAAAATGCGGACTGGAGAAAATTCAGAGAAACAAGAGAGATACAGAGGAAGTGGGATATCTTTTTAGACCTCTACAATTTGGGAGTGGAAAAATATGTGCCAAGAGTAAGTGGGAAAGAAAACAGGAAAAAGGTGTGGTTTAACAGAAGGTGTATGATAGTGAAAAAAGAGAGGGACATGGCATGGAACAAATGGAGAAAGAGAGGTAATATCAGAGCAAAGGAAGAATATAAAAGAACTAGAAATGAATATACAAGAATACGTAGAGAGGAAGAAAGGAACTTTGAAAAAGGTATAATTGACAAATGTAAGGATGAACCCAAATTGTTTTATAGATTTGTTAATGGCAAATTGAAGCAAAGGGAAGGAATCACCAAACTGAAAGTAGAAGGAGAGGTCTACAAGGATGCAGTAATGCAAGCTGAAGTAATGAACAAATGTTTCCAATCAGTTTTCACTAAGGAAGGAGAGTTTGTGGAAGGAGAGGGAGTGATTAGAAATGTAGTGATTAAAGACATAAAAGTGGAAGCACAGGAAGTGTACAAATTACCGGGAACTCAAGATGTAAGGAAAGCCCCAGGACCAGATGGAATCTCTAATTGGGTACTGAAGGAATGCAGAGAACAACTGGCGGATAAGATTCACAATTTAATTGTGTGCTCCTTGGGAGAGGGGAAAGTGCCTCGGGAATGGAAGAGGGCAAATGTGGTGCCAATCTATAAGGGAGGAAACAAGGAAGAACCCCTGAATTATAGGCCAGTGTCCCTAACCAGCATGGTTGCGAAATTGTGTGAGAGAATCCTGAAAGATAGAAGGATAAAATACCTCGAAGAGATGAATATTTTGACTGAAAGTCAGTTTGGATTCACAAGTGGAAGGTCATGTGTTTCCAACTTGTTGAGCTTTTACTCAAGGGCGATTGACGTGCTGCAGGAGAGAGACGGTTGGGTGGATTGTGTGTACTTAGATCTGGAGAAGGCCTTCGGCAAGGTGCCCCACAAGAGACTGTTATGGAAATTAGAGCATATAGGAGGACTGAAGGGAAGACTCCTGGAATGGATCAGAGACTTTTTGAGTGACAGACAAATGAGAACAGTAATAAAGGATAGGACATCTGGATGGAGGGAAGTAACAAGTGGTGTCCCGCAGAGCTCGGTAATGTTCTTGATTTACGTAAATGATATGGTAGATGGAGTGAACAGCTACGCAAGCCTGTTTGCTGATGATGCAAAGATCTTGAGAAAGGTAGAGGTTGAAGAGGACTGTAAAATGCTACAGGAGGATCTGGATAGGATACATGATTGGAGTCGGATGTGGGAAATGAAATTCAATACAAAAAAATGTAAAATATTAGAAATGGGTAAAAGTACCAAGAGGCCATCATTGAATTATTTGATGGGTAACGAACCAATTAGAAAAGCGAGAGAAGAGAAAGATTTGGGAGTGCTGGTCCAGGATAGTTTGTCACCTGAAAAGCACATAAATAAGATAGTGAGAGAGACATATAAACTCTTGACCAATATAAGAGTGGCATTTCATTACAAGGATGAGGAGATGATGAAAAAATTGATAGTAGCCATGATCCGCCCCAGGTTAGAATATGCAGCAGTAGTGTGGTCCCCACACAAAACGAAAGATATAAACAAGACTGAGAGAATACAAAGAACAGCAACTAAGATGGTCCCCAGTCTGGCAGATCTGTCATACAGTGAAAGGCTAGAAAGGCTGGATTTGCCATCCTTAGAGGAAAGGAGAGAGAGGGGCGACATGATTGCAGTGTTCAGGACTATGATAGGAGTAGAAAAAATTGACAGAGAAAATCTGTTTGTGTGGGATGAGAGAACAACAAGAGGACACGGAATGAAATTAAAGAAGCCACGATGCTTGAAGGATATCAAGAAATATAGTTTTCCTTATAGATGCAGAGACCTGTGGAATAGCCTGGACAAAGAGATCGTCCAGTCTAAAAACTTAAACGAGTTTAAGGCAAAATTTGACTTACTGAGAAACAGAGACGGGCCCCACGAGCGTAGCTCATTTCCTGTATATCACAATTAGGTAAACAATTAGGTAAACACACACACACACACACACACACACACACACACACACACACAAAGTTAGAATTCCTTCTTTCTAGCAGTAGAGATTGGTTGTTTAGGCATGTACCGGTTGTTNCCCACGAGCGTAGCTCATTTCCTGTATATCACAATTAGGTAAACAATTAGGTAAACACACACACACACACACACACACACACACTGCAAACTACATAACGCACATACAGACTTGTCAAACAAAGCAGTACTCCTGAGGAAGATGAGAAGCTCGTGCTAAGGAACACAAGGGTTTTTGAAACACTAGCCTTCAGGACCCATCTCAATTTCTGACACTGTACAGGGGATCTGACCCTACAAAGAGAGTACAGATCTCAAGTGGAGGGAGTTCACTATACATGGCACCTCTCATCAATCCCTTCCCCTCACTGACACAAACCTCTCTTTACTTCAGCAACAGTGCTCTCTCTCTCTCTCTCTCAAAACACAGCAACTATTCATGTTCATGCCATATCTCACCATTACAAATAACTCTGAGATAAAAATGTTAGGATTATAACACTATTAACAATGATGATGATAATAATTAGACAAGGTAATTTATTCATTTAGCATCCAATTCAACGATACCCCATGAGAAGCATAGGAGCCCGGGGTTAGGCAAGTTGGTCCTGACATTTAAGATGAGTGTGACCAGCTTCACTCACTCCTGAGTGGCATTACATGAGCAATAAATCCCAACCACCCCTTGGATATAAACCTTCACCGGCTCAATCCGATTGGAGTCCCGTAATTACCCACTAAACCACCAGGTGCCAAGTACATTTGGCTTGTCACTCAGTGTAGTCACCCACGGGCAGAATGAAGGAAAGAAAGACAGAAGAGGGAGTGTAAAGTCACCTGTAGGCAGAAGGACAAGGAAAGAATGAAGGAAAGAAAGACAGAAGAGGATGGAAGGAAAGAAGGATGGAGGAGAGGAAAGGGCAGACACCCAAGGGCAACACTACATTGAGTGAGTTGATGGTGAGCACTCGGGTGTCTGCCCTTTCCTCTCCCCCATCCTTCTTTCCTTCCATCCTCTTCTGTCTTTCTTTCCTTCATTCTTTAAATGTCCTTCTGCCTACAGGTGACTTTACACTCCCTCTTCTGTCTTTCTTTCCTTCATTCTTTCTTCTTCTTTCTGCCCATGGGTGACTACCCTGAGTGACAAGCCAAATGGTTTCCTGTACACCAAGACACCATTTACTACACTGGGTGCTTGCTAACCATATAACCAGATTTTGGCACCTGGTGGTTTAGTGGGTAATTACGGCATTCCAACTGGACTGAGCTGGTGAAGTTTTATATCCAAGGGGTGAACAGGGTAGTTAAAAAAAAAAAAAAAAGTACCAATGAAATGCATCAAACACAATTTTTTCCCATACAATTTCTTCCTATTACCTCTACTTCCTATATTTTTTGTGCTCTTCTCTCCTCATGCTGCCTTCATGCTATTTTGCCTTTTCTCCAACTCTCAATCTCACCTGGGTTGTGTCCAAGAGCATAGAGCAAACACAGGGCAAACAATGCAGCATAGTCATCCCCTGTACAGTCAAGAGCAGAGATTGTGGACTGAAGGAAAGGTCGTGCTGCCAAGGTGCATTCTGTCTGACCAGGGTCGACCATCCCTCCCACACTGACACACCTGTTGGGGGTGCAGGAGAAATTTTGGATTTAGCTATATCCGTTACTTCAATCCAGTTACATACTAGCACAGTTCTTTGAATATTATTCATGCTACTACTTGATCACCTTCTTAATGAAATCATCTGGAAGTGACAAGAGTAAAAACTAATAAATGTCATATGACAAATGGGATTAATAAGTTATTAAATACTGGTGTTTAGTTACAGTAAAATACTTTCCACAATACAGAACCTTTACAAATGAATTGTTCCCAACTGTTGCTGAAAATGATGTATTAACTTGAGACAGTGCTATAGTTTCACCTTAGGCTCTTTGTATGTGGCAGAGGCAGATCCAGGAATAATCCAAGAGTGTTGCCCTACACCTTGTCATGATAAACGATATACATAAGGAAAAATAAAGATATGCAATTTACTACATATTAACAAAAACAGAATACCCAGTAGCTGAGACCAAACAGTGCATTCTTAATGTATCTTATTTCATCTTTGCATATACACATATGAGTAAGGAAGAATGCTGTGTTCTGAAATAGGAGCCATTCTACTGAACTGTGACAATGGAAGCAAACTTGAAAAAAAAAAAAATTACATAGATATATACAACAGTAACAAAGCATAAATGCATTCTGACTGACTGTGGTTTTCAGAAATAATTCATCTGATGGCACATTAGTGAACTGCATCAGCCATCTATTAACGAATGTGTGGATTCATTTTCCATCCACCTATCTATTACCAGACGTCTCAATCCCATAAGGGGTGGCCACAAACAAATTACCTCCATGTCGTCCTGTTCCCTGTCATTTCATTGCCCTGCTCTCTGCTCATGCCCCCCCTCTCTCGTATACCTCTCCACTCCATCCCTCCATCTCATCCTTGGCCTCCCCCTCCCTCTCCTCCCCTCCCCCTCACTCGCATACACTCTCCTCATCAGTCTCTCGCTCCCTATCCTCTTCAATGCCCAAACCACCTCAATGTATTTCTCATAACGCTTCCTATCACATCCACATCCATACCACAATGCTCCTTCACTTCCTCATATGTCAGTCTGTCTCTAAACACAGCACCACATGTTCCTCTCAAATAACTCACTTCCATTGCTCTCACTCTTGACCTGTGTCCTTCCACCACGGTCCATGCTTCACTTCAATACGTTAAAAGCTGGTATCACAATACTGTCATGCAGAGACTTTTTTACTTCCATGCTCATTTCCCTGTACCTTATCACTGCTTTAAAAGAACCAGAAACCTTTCATCCCTGTTGTATTCTTTCAAGCACTTCACCCTCGAAACTTCTCCTTACTCATCACACTACCCAAGTACTGTACTTAAATGCACTCACATTTTCCATTTCCTCCTCATCCAGCCTCACTGTACATTCAGTGGCGTCCTTTCTCTCAAAGACCATAACTTTACCCTACATTCACCTTTAGATTCCGTTTTTTACACACTCTCTCAAACTCACTCACGAAGCCTTGCACCCTTCATCTTCACTTAACAATACAGTATCATCTGCAAACAACAGTACAGGAAGTTTCCAAACACTGCCCTTTCTCACTAGGGCCACTCCAACATCCACTGCCCTACCTTATACTTCTTTTATAACCCCATCCATATACAGACTGAACAACCATGGAGACATGACACATCTCTGTTTCAACCCAACATTAAAACAGTAAAATTCACTCAGTTTACTATCCACACACACACTGCAGCCTTAGCCCCCTCATACATACTCTTCACAGCATTCAACAACTTCCCATTTAATGCATTTATTGTTAAAACTTCCCACATTCCCTGCTACCCTGTCATAGGCCTATGCTTTCTCCAAATTCATGAAGGCCACATACAACTTCTTTCCCTTCTCCATAGACTTTTTCATTAACCCTTTGGCGCACGCAGCCGCGATTTGTGTTCCATGTGATGGGTTGTGCCAAAGCACATGACTGCAAATCGCGTGAAAAAGCGAAAAGAAAATAACCAAAAATAAAGTTTTCGGCCGATTTGTGTCAAATTTTGGTTCTAGTGGGCGTGCGTCTCTCCCGATGTAAGACCTCGGCAACACTGTTGCGGGTATAGGCAGGGTGTCCGTGGCTAGGCAAAGCAGTACCTGACCAGCAGCCAGGCCGTGAGGTTGCGCGAGTGTGTGTCCCTTTAAATCCTACTAATTCTCCCCCCTCCTGCCCAAGGCGAAGCCCCTATTAGACTCATTGTTATAATATTATTATTTGTGAGCATATTTTGACGTGATTATGTCGGTGGAACATGGATGTATAACTAGAAAAGCACTGGTGTCCGTTATCAGTCATTAGGCCTACTAGCAAGAAAGGGTTCACTGTAGCGGGATTTTACCACTCCCACCTCTCCAAGGACAAGCGCTGTGAGTAAATATACGTATGAAAAAGTGAAGCCTTGACTGTATAATTGTGTGAAATATATATAGTGGCTTGCTTATTGAAAAAATTGAAGTAAGAGGCTTTACATACGATAATAGCCATTGACTTGAAAGGGGCAAGTGTTACCAGTTATGCCATAGTCGGGAAGGGAGTATTAGAGGTGTTTTTAGGGATGGAATTTGTTACTGTTGTTGTAAATGCATATGAACTGGTGTGAATAGTGAAAAATGCTGCCTGTGTTCAGGAATGACCTAGGTGTGTGCCATAGATTGAGTTGTGTTGTACTCTCGAGGTAGAAGTGCCTCGTCACGTACCAAAGTCAGGTGCCGAATAATAACGGAAGTAGGGGTGGAATCAGTGTAAAAGTCATGTGTTTGCATCTTACTTAGTGTGAAGTGTACCTGAAATGCTCCCCGAGTGTTCATGAAGTAATATTTTGGGGTGTGTGGCATAGGTTAGAGACACGTTAGCGAGAGGTGAGCTAAGGTGGCGAATTATTCCCCTACGGCACCGAGCAGGTAGTATACCTTGTTCAGATATATCTAGATACCTTAGAGTTGATGTGCAATGTGACTGAAATGTTCCACGATTGTTCGTGAAGTATTATTTTAGGGTGTGTGGCATAGGTTAGCGACACGTTAGCGTGAGGTGAGCTAAGGTGGCTAATTATTCTCCTACATCACTGAGCAGGTAGTATACCTTGGTCAGATAGATCTAGATACCTTAGAGTTGATGTGCAATGTGACTGAATGTTCCACGAGTGTTCGTGAATAATATTTTAGGGTGTGTGGCACAGGTTTCCGATACCTCTGTGACAGGTGTGGAGGTGAGGTAAGGACGCCAGCCAACCGTCAACGTCAGTGGACAGGTAATGTACATTGCAAAGACATTTGTTGCAAATTTATGCTGTATATGAAATGTTATTTATATGTGTCACGATTGTTTGTGGAGGGATATTGTCAGTGTCCAGCGTGACGTACAGGTGATGTAAGGACGGCCGGCAACCACAGACATCAGTGGACTGGTACTGTACCTTACAGAAATTTGTTGAAAAGTTATGATTTCTATGAACTTTGAGTGATATTTGCCACGAGCATTCGTGGAGATAGAGTTTAGGGTGTATATCGTGATGTTGTGTGTTAGGGCAACCTTTGGGCAAGGAGGAAAAAATATGTATACAGTAATCCCTCTAATATCCGGACGTCCAATAACCGGACATACTCACTAACCGGACATTCTGGGCTGCCCAACCCCCACAATGAAAAAAAAACAAAAAAAAAAATCGATTAATTTTCGATTTTTTGGGACCGCGTCAGTTTGAATTTCCCATGCGTGCCGATCCCCTCTGTTTACACTCGTGACGCCACTATCAGTCGCCATTACCCACTCCCCTCCTCCCTCGTGAACAACTCTGAAAATGGCGGCCGAAGTGATTGCTTTTGTGGTGATACCCTACCTCCTACAGTGCTTGATACTGCTCTTCACCTTCTTCATCATGTGTGTGATGATGGCCCCACCTCCTGAGAAGAGGAAAAGAGTGGTTCTGACTCTGGAGAAGAAGAGGCAGATATTGGACAAGGTGGACGCCGGCTGGTCAACAGGGCGCATCTTACGTGAGTTCAACCTCCCTCGCTCCACCTTGTTTGATATCACTACAGCAGTACACGGCTGATTTCACATTGAAGACCAGACGAAATGTGCAGAGGAAGGTGATGTTTACTCCTAAGTATGCAGACATCGACCGCTCCACATTGATTTCGTATCGACAACAACGTGCTGCTGGTGTGTTGGTACGTGGAACGGAGCTGAAAGCTGCTGCTGAGAAGTTCACAAGGCTCCATGGATCGTCACTAGACCACACGGGAATTTACTGTTGTGTACAGTGCAGTGAAGTGATGTTATTCCAGTTATAAAAAAAAAAAACTTGGTGAAAGTGTTGGTGAGAAGTGCTGGTGATTCTCAAGTGGAAAGGTGTGTCAGGTGCAACGTCTTCCTGTCAGAGTCTGAGATGATTGAGTGGGTTATTACATCAGGACGGCCGCTTTTTGTTTGTAAATACCCTAACTTCATGCCTAACGTGTTTTCATCATATTGTACATGTGTTAAAAAATTACCGAAAATGTTAATCATAATATCCTGCTTGCTATTTAAATTTTCCATGCATGGTTCTTAAGCAAAACAGCTAGAAAAACGGTTGAAGCAGTGAATTTCATGTCTGGTCCTAACCTAACCTAACCTAACCTATGGTTACCATAAAGATTTTCATGCCTAACGTGTTTTCATCATGCTGTACATGTGTTCAAAAAATACCGAAAATGTTAATCATAATTTCCTGCTTGCTATTTAATTTTTCCATGCATGGTTCTTAAGTAAAACAGCTAGAAAAAAGGTTGAAGCAGTTAATTTCATGTCCGGTCCTAACCTAACCTAACCAAACCTATGGTTACCATAAAGATTTTCATGCCTAACCTGTTTTCATGATGCTGTTAATGTGTTAAGAAGTTACCCTAAATGTTAATCATAATTTCCTGCTTGCAATTTAATTTATCCATGCATGGTTCTTAAGTAAAACAGCTAGAAAAAAGGTTGAAGCAGTTAATTTCATGTCCGGTCCTAACCTAACCTAACCTA
>JAGKTI010001777.1:44451-62433 GCA_018397915.1 Birgus latro
GGACTGTGTCGGATGTGTGGATCCTATGTAATGAAGAGGAGATAGCCAAGTTCCTGGGGTTGTACTTCTTCATGGGGGTAATGAATCTGCCCACCATCCGTCACTACTGGAGGATGTCCATGCTCCATAACTACCCCCTATACCGGCGAGTGACGAGTGGGAGACACTTCCGGGCCATCCTCAAGCACTTCCACACTTTCAACTCACTCACCATACCCCAGGACAACTAAGACCACCTTATCAGAGTTCACACGGTAATGAATTACCTCCTTCAGCGGTTCCAAGGTGTTTATGTACCCGAGGAGAACCTCAGCCTCGACGAGGGCCCGCTGGTGTGGAAGGGGCGTCTCAGCTTCCGTGTCTACAACCCCATGAAGCCCTCGAAGTACGCCATCAAATTATACATCCTGGCTGAGGTTTCCTCGGGTTATATTTGGAATTTTGAAGTCTATACGGGGCAGAAGAAGAGCCTGGAGAAAACCGTCTATGGCCTCGTTGAACCACTGAAGGACCAGGGATACAGAGTTTACATGGACAACTATTATAACACTGTATCCCTATGCAAACGCCTCTTCAGTGCAAGGACGTACGTGTGTGGGACCCTACACCTGCCAAGAGGAGCACCCAAGCAGCTGAAGGCCATCGCCAAGACCAAGAACCTGCCAGAGGGGGGAATGACAGCAATGCATAAGGATAACGTGATGATGCTGCTGTGGAAAGACAAGCTAATCGTCAACATGGTGTCGACCTTTCACAGCACAGGCACTGTCACAAAGCAGGTTCGAGGGAAGGTCAGGGGTCCTGACGGGCGTATGACCTATGTCCAGAGGACCGTGGACAGGCCCGTCATGGTGAATGATTACAATAGGTACATGGGTGGGGTGGACCACTTTGACCAGATGGTCCAATACTACCCCATCCAGCGGCGAACCGTGAAGTGGACCAAGAAGATGACATTCCACTTCATCCAGATGGCCATCTTTGATGCGTTCGCCCTCTACAAAAAGTGCTCGCGAGGGCTAGTCACTCTGCTGGACTTTGTCGAGGAGATAATTGACAAACTCCTCTTCTTCAACGAAGCAGAGTGGTCCTCGTCAGGGCACATCATCCACCATGCCCCTGACCTTCCAGCCCGACGGCCAGTAGTACGTCAACCTGTTGCGGCATATCCACCAGCGCTAGCACAGGCGCCAACACGACCAGCGCCAGCACAGGTGCCAACACCACCAGCTCCAGGAGAAGAGCCAACACCACCAGCTCCAGGAGAGGAGCCAACACCACCAGCTCCAGGAGAGGAGCCAATGCAGCCATCACCTGTAGGACCAGCACAGCCACCCAGACCACCATCTCCAGCTGTTCCTGGTCCGTAGGGAGAACCTGCTGCCACTGTCATGCCAGGACCTGCAGCTGCACCTCCAGGAAGGCAGGACCAGGAAAGACCAGGAGGACATCCAGCCAAGCGTCGAAAGTTCATCGATGACAACCTGTGGCTGGATCGGACACAGGGCCATCGACGGGAGAGGATCCCAGAACAGAGGAGGCTCCAGTGCGTCCTGTGTTCCCTGGTGAAGAAGAGGAGGGACACAAGTCACATGTGTCCTGTATGTGATGTGGTGCTTTGCGTGAGAGATTGCTTCAAATGGTACCATGCTGAGCGAAGTATTCCCTAGTGTAGTGTACACACATACACAGACAAACACATACATACATACACACACACACACAAACACACACACACTCACACCTACATACTCATACCTACACACTCATACCTACACACTCATACCTACACACACACACACCTACACAAACACACACCTACACATACACATACACCTACACACTCACACCTACACACACACACACACTCACACCTAAAACCTCACACCCACATCCACACACATACTACATAACTCCTCTTCTTCAACCTCCACAAGGTCCTGCCAGCAACTCAACACCCCTGGAGGAAGAGAGTTTTCAGAAGTTTGTTGATTTGTATATATTTACCTGCTTCAGTACCTCTATATTCTTCATTTTTTTTTTCCAGAAAGTACAGCTCCATTATCAGTAATTATGACAAAGGCTAGAGGTGATGTTGACATTCCAATAGCAATATAAAGTGAAACCCTCATACATTTTACAGATAGACTTTGAATAAAACAAAATAAAACCACTAGCAAGCAAAAATATGTAGGTGTGGGTGAGGCAGGAATAAAAGAGAGTGCACCTGAAGGTATGTTCTTCTCTTCGGTCAAGGTAATAGTCGCGTTGATATTTTGACATCATGAAGAAGAATATAACAGTAAACATCCGTACTTAACAAGAAATATAAAGGGAAAGGCATGGGAAGCTAAGTTTTTAGGTACAGGCACGCGAAGCGAGTGTTTATTTCTTGTTGCAGTCAAACTATGCACTGCTCGGAGGAGTATTCTACCTTTGTCCTCCGTTTGCTTGATAATTATTGGGCCAATCAATTTCCTGTAAGGACCATGATAAAGATCAATGAATTCTACGTATGAACAGAACTTAACTACATAATTTATGTAATGAAAAGTCCTTGGTACGTAGGCCGGATTATAACAGTTTCTGTCTGCGCGTGAGGAAAGTGCACCGCGGCCGTGAGTACGCTGTAGTTTTTTGTGATTTACTTGGGAACTATGAGGCGTATCAAAATAACGGGTATCAGGAGAAAGCTCATGAAATTCTACATAACATTATGTAATAAAAACATAAGGTGGGCAAGAAAACTTCTGTGCTAGAGGTCCCTGGAAAAAAAAAAAAAAAGGCTTTTAGTTTTTGGCTATTTTCTCGAAAACTACAAATCGCATCACAATCGGACACACCTCATTAGAAAGCTAACGAAATTCTCTATCAAAACTTCTAATAACATTTTTCTGTATGATGGAAAACATTTGAATGATGATGTTGGGAAGTGAGATGCATGTTCCGAAATGTTTATTCACGGAGGCCTAATGTACTTTTATTCGTTCCCCCCCCCCATCAGCTAGAACAAACATCGGCGAATAAGATGATGTGGGTTTTAGGGCAATATTTAGAGGTTTGGGTGGCAAAAATTGGGCGAGAATACGTGTAATTTGTGTCCTGTGGGCGGCCTGGTGGCGTGCGCGGGCTAGTAAAATCGTGAGCCATGAAACTCAATAAAATTTACCCGTGTGCGAAAGGGTTAAAGACCTAAGAATGAATATATGATTTACCCAACCTCTTCTCTTCCTAAAACCTCCCTGTTCTTCAACTAATTCCTCTGTTACTTCCCTAACTCTGTCAATAAGTACTGTCATATACTTTTCCTATTACACTAAGAAGACAAATGCCCATATGATTACCACACACTTCTTTTTCCCCTTTTCCTCTGTACAGGTGAACAATTATACCTGACTTCCAATCCTCCGGGACTCTACCTTCCTCCCATGCCAATCTGCACACCTTCCACATCCATTCTATTACTATCTCTCCCCCATGCTTCAGCATTTCACCACACACTCCATCAATTCCTGGGGCTTTCCCCATTTTGACTTTCTTCATTACTTCCTCCCTACTGATTTCTTCCTCTCTTCTCACATCCCTCCTTCTCCCAGCCACTCCCATGCCAATTATACTCACATTACTTTTATTCTCTATGTTCAGCAATTCCTTAAAGTGTTCTCTCCATATGCTCACTTTTTCTCCTTTCTCCACTAGCAATCTACCACTTTTATTTTTCACTCCCCAACTTACTTTTTTACCATCCTGTCTAACTCTCTTTATCTCTCTCCCGAACATTTTCATACATTCCCTCCACTTTACACTCAAATTCCTTCCTTATTCCTCATCCGCTCTCTTCTTACTCTCTCTTACTAATCTTTTCACCTCTTTCTTCCTCTCTACATATAACTCTCTCTTCAGTCTCTCATTTTCCTCCATGCCCCTGCTTCTCATCCACTCACTATATGATTTCTTCTTTTGCACCACAGCCTGTCTCACCTCTTCATTCCACCATACTGTTCCCTCGCACCCCCTTTTGTTTTCTCTTCACCCCACACACCGGTTCACAGATTTCTTCTGTGAATATCTTGCACATATCTTCCATATCCTCCATCTGCTCCAGATCATATTTACCCAATCACTCCGCCACTTCTATCTTATATTCTGCCTTTTTTCCATCCTCTTGCAACCCTTCTATTTAAATATTTTATTTTACTTATATAATTTTTTTCCTCTCTCTCTCTCAGAACCCACTCCTAAGTCTATGATACTTGCTTTTACACCCACACGGATGCTGACCGGGCGACTAGTAATGCCCTTGGATCTGCCCATGAGTGGGACTGAGTTTCTTATTATGAGGCTGGTTATCAAACTTACAGCCTCAAACCATTATTATGGTAATATCTCCCTGCATTAATGGTACCCAGCTGTCTACAACCAACAAAAACACAATACAGCAATTCATCCATTAACACATTTTCATATTGTACATTTTGCACTATAAAGCTGTTTACCTACACACGAACATATCTCATAATACATGCTTGTGACTCTTCATCATCATATGTTCAGGATATACGAGGGATCATGGTTGATAAGACTGACACTAGCATTTAACTCAATATATCAACTACAGTGTTTCTTTAGCAGTTTTAGAGTTTTATATAATATATATACCCACAACCATTCACAATCACAAACAATTTTGATACAAGCAGCCTTGTATGTGATTTCTCAGTATGAGAATATTTTTTCTCCCTGGACTACAGCCCTCACATGTAATTTTCAATTAACATAGTAGTGCTTAAGAACAAATCTACTGGGCTGAAGTGAGGAATTACTATATGTGCTCAAGAAAAGCAATAAATCCATCTTTTAATCTGCTGCCAAATTTTACCCTACCCTTGATCGGATGCTCTGAGTTGCTCCTTCTCTTCATCGGTAATATTGACATGTGTAGCCTCCAGATCAGATATATCAACAGAGGCCATGATGTCAGCTGCTGGGGTTGATATTTGCATCTCTGTGGAGGAATATATGTACAGTAAGGTACACACAGTACAGACATAACTTACGGTACCGTAATGAATTATTCTTTTCCATCTCATAAACCACAGCTTCATCTTTAGACATTCTAAAACAAGTTACCTTAACCTCTTGTATTTCTAAAGCCTGTGTGAGTCTATCCTTAACAACAACTTTTGAACCAACTTTCATCTCAAAATCCACTTTCTGACCACCTGTATGGGTTCTGTCAAGATACTCAACAGACAATCTAATATTCCTTTCAGATTCCCTGACACTCTCCATTCCAGATTTTTATGAGATGTTAGCTATTGAACGAGAAATCTCAAAAAGCCTGTATCATTAACTGGCACAAATCTTTAGATTTTACAACAGCTCCAGAGTACCTGGCTTTCTCTCTGTGTCTATACTTCAAGTTCCTCTCCATTCATTCTATAGCTAATGTAGAGGGCCACTACTCTCCTTAAGTTAAATTATGTGACCATGAACTATGCCGGCAAGTATAAGCGTTTTTCACCTGATGGAAGCTTTCTATCCGGTATGTTGTTTCTCAAGGTCTGTCCTATAACAAACTCTGCCAAATTATCAATGACCTTCTGAGCTATACATCTCGCCCTAACCACTCATACACTGATCATTCCATCCTTGACTCTTCCACCTGCTTCTGTCAGCATCCACCAAGACACCACAATCGTCATGGAATGAGGCTATTGCATAACTGCCTTCTAATCTGGTTAATAATTTCAAATAAAGAAGGAATTCTGCTGCATTCAACCCCTTCAGTCTGATAGCATATTTTTCATTACATTCATAATACCACCAGATGATCTTACACTAGTTCACAGACAACTCATCACTGGAGAGATTAGATACAGCCTTCCTTAATCCCTTAACCTTAATCCCTTAAATAAGAGAGGGATATCCTAAATAAAAGCATCTGGTCACAGCAATACTAAATTATAATGTTGTCCACTGGCTGAAAGGGTTAATACCTAAAAAATTCAGTTCCTCCATCTTTCAATTTGCCACATTCTTCCACATGGATATCGACTTTCCTCAACAACACAAAAATCAATAGTACTGGTCTCTTTTTCTCACCATCTGCCTCAGAAAAAAGAAAAAATAAATAAAATATTACTTCTCTGACAACATCATGTTCACTATGTATTCTTTTTTATTCAGTTGCTGACTTTGACCGGAAGACTTATTTGCCTCGGGGCAGTGCAGCTCTCATGTAGGGGAGAAGCTCACCACATGAGAGCATTTATAAACAGGGTAGAGTTAAAGCTTCTTTATCTCATCCATTCCCTCTCACTGACTCCCCTCCTCTGTCACAGCACTGCATTTCTCTTCCTCTGTTCTATAACTATCAGTACCATTTTGGTGACTGCTGTTCTAAGCACTATGACTGCATCCCTTCTCCATTACAACAGGAACACATCCATCATCTATTCATACACTCTTATTGCTTTTTTACCCAACTCTCATGTGAGACTTCAATAGTACTTTCAGCCTTCTATGGTCAACTTTACAACATTATTCAATCCATCTTTCCACAACCAATAATCCTCTGGTCTTTAAAAAGTAATGTGTCCAGGCAACTCAAATTTAGCACATCTTTATTTCATTTGCCTATCCTCCATTCAAGTCTCTTTCCAAAGAACAAGTTCTTTAACCCTTTGGCCACAATCAATCATTTCTCGGTCATAACCCTAGACGCGGGCTAAGTCCATAAAAAAATGAAAGTGCTAATTATAATTTTGTTGCTACTTCTCTAATACAAAATGACCTTCAAGTTTTCATGTTTTAATGCGATAATGGTCAAAAGTGCACCTTTCTACGAGAAAATTGTGATTTTCTGAAAAAAAAGAGAAGAGAAAATAACTTCCCCTATTGTCTTAGTTTTGCAATGATGACAAGATTATTTACTTCAAGCAAGATTTCTCACTTGTATATATATACACAAGCAGGGTAGAAAAGTTACAAGAGGATGGAATAAAGGCAGAATATAAAAGAGAAGTGGAGGGGCGATTGGGTAACTACAGATTGGAGCAAATGGGGGATGTGGAAGGTGTGTGCAAGATATTTGTTTCGCTTTATTTTGTTTTTGAAGGCTCCAACAGGCTTGCATGCATCAGCCTTGGTCACCCAGTGGCGGCTTTCCATGCTGTTCGATCTATGGCAGCCTGCCTGTTCAGTCCCTTAACCCTGAGGTCACACTTAATGACCTCGTCCCATGTCTTTCTCGGTCTACCCCTCCCCCAATATTAACACTTCTCACCCTCTGCACCCAATTATCATCCCCCATCCTCTCCACATGTCCAAACCACCTCAGCCTACCCCTCCTCATCACAACATCAATACACTCCAGTCCCATCCTACCTCTCAACTCTTCCATCATAAACCCAGCCACCCCAGGCCTTGCATGCAGGGACGCATTGCACATCCACCTAATCATTGTCATTTCTGCACGTTTAAGCCGGCGAATATCCTCTTCCTTTACTGCCCAGGTCTCACTACCATACAGCATCACACTCCTAACACATGCTGCATACAGAGACCCCTTAGCACGTAAGGAGAGTCCTCTCAATGTCAGCAGAGGCAACAACTCCCTGAACTTCTTCCAACCACTTCTCACCCTAGCAACCGAGCTAACTCCAGCTCCACCTCCGGTACATAACATGTCTCCCAAATAACAAAACTCTTCCACACACTCAAGAGACTCATCAGCAAGTTCAATCCTTTCACGCCTAACAATCTCCACCTGCTCTCCCCGACATGCCGCACACATAAAATCAGCATTATCTTGCATCTACCTCTAATACCACTACATCTCTTGTGCACCCATTTATCACAAACACTGCACAAGATGGAATTACTTCCCACACCTTTGTGGCAAATTGCACATGGCCACTCTCCCTCTCCTCTGATTGTACAGCCACCAACCCTAGATATCATCACTTTTGTTTTATCTGCATTTACCCTTAAGCCCTTGTACCCCATACCATCTCTCCATTTCTTAAATCTTTTCTTTGCCTCTATTTCATTCTCCGCAATCAACACCAAATCATCAGCATACAACATCTCCCACAGGAGTCCACCTCTGAAGTCATGTGAGAGGACTTCAAGTACCATGATAAACAAAAAGGGACTCAAAACTGACCCATGATGCACACCAACATTCACGGAAAACTCATCACTCAAAACTCCTCTCACTCTTACCTGGGTGCTAGCACCCACGTACATGGCCATAACCATCCTAACCAGCCACTCTTCCAACCCTAGCTTTCTCATTGCCCACTTCACCACCTCTCTAGGGACTCTGTTACAGGCCTTTTCCAAATCAACAAAAACAAAATACAATATTCACAGAAGAAATCTGTGCAGCATGTGAGGTGGTATATGGGGTGACGAGAAGATGAAACGTGGTGCAGGGAACAGCAAGGTGGACTGAAGAGGTAAGAGAGGCTGTGGCACAAAAGAAGAAAGCATATAGTGAGTGGATGAGGAACAGGGGCGTCAAAGAAGTTGAGAGACGGAAGAGCGAATTGTATGCAGAGAGGAGGAGAGAGGTGAAAAGATTAGTAAGAGAGAGTAAGAAGAGAGTGGATGAGGAATTTGGGAGGAATTTCAGTGTAAAGTGGAGGTAATGTAAGAAAATGTTATTGAAAGAGGTAAAGAGAGTTAGAGAGGGTGCTAAAGAAGTTAGTTGGGGAGTGAAAGATAAAAATGGTAGATTACTAGTGGAGAAGGAAGAAAAAGTGAACAGATGGAGAAAACACTTTAATGAATTGTTGAAAATAGAGAATGATAGTAATGCAAGTATAAGTGGCTGGGGAATGGCTGGGGAATGGCTGGGAGAAGGAGGGGTGTGGGAAGAGGAAAAAATCAGTAGGATGGAAGTTGTGGAAGCAATGAAGAAAGTTAAAATGGGGAAAGCCCCAGGATTTGATGGAGTGTGTGGTGAAATGCTGAAGTATGGGGGAGAGATAGTAATAGAATGGATATGGAAGGTGTGTAGATTGGCCTGGAAGGAAGGTAGAGTCCCGGAGAATTGGAAGTCAGGCATAATTATTCCCCTTTACAAAGGAAAAGGGGAAAAAGAAGTGTGTGGTAATCATAGGGGCATTTGCCTTCTGAGTGTAACAGGAAAAGTATATGGTAGGATACTTATTAACAGAGTTAGGGAAATTACAGAGGAATTAGTTGGAGAAGAACAGGAAGGTTTTAGGAAGTCTGGATATTCATTCTTAGATCTTTAGTGGAAAAGTTTCTAGAGAAGGGAAAGAACTTGTATGCAGCCTTCATGGATTTGGAGAAAGCATATGACAGGGTGAATAAACAAGGATTGTGGAAAGTATTAAGAATATATGGAGTTGATGGGAAGTTGTTGAAGGCCGTGAAGAGTCTGTTTGAGGGTGCAAAGGCTGCAGTGCGTGTGGATGGTGAACTGAGTGAATTTTTCCATTTGAAGGTTGGATTGAAACAATGATGTGTCATGTCTCCATGGCTGTTCAATCTGTATATGGATGGGGTTATAAAAGAGATACAAGGTAGGGCAGTGGATGTTGGGGCAGCCCTAGTGAGAGAGGGCAATGTTTGGAAACTCCCTGTAACGTTGTTTGCGAATGATACTGTGTTGTTAAGTGAAGACGCAAGGGAGTTGCAAGGCTTAGTAGCTGAGTTTGGGAGAGTGTGTAAGAAATGGAATCTAAAGGTGAATGTAGGGAAGAGTAAAGTGATGGTCTTTGAGAGGGGAGAAGCCAGTGAATGTACAGTTAGAGTGGATGGGGAGGATATGGAGAATGTGAGTGCGTTTAAGTACTTGGGTAGTGTGATGAGTAAGGATGAAGTTTAGAGGGTGAAGTGCTTGAAAGGGTGCAGCCGGGACGAAAGGCTGCTGGCTCCTTGAAAGCAGTGATAAGAAACAGGGAGGTGAGCATGGAAGTGAAAAAGCTGCTACATGACAGTATTGTGATACCAACTCTAACGTATGGGAGTGACGCTTGGACCCTGTTGGAGGGACAGAAGTCAAGAGTGAGAGCAGTGGAAATGAGTTGAGAGGAGCATGTGGAGTCACATGGAGAGACAGACTGACAAATGAGGAAGTGAAGGAGCCTTGTGGTGTGGATGTGGATGTGATAGGAAGCATTAGGAGAAACACATTAAGACTGTTTGGCCATGTGGAAAGGATGGAGAGTGGGAGACTGATGAGGAGAGCGTATGTGAGTGAGGTGGAGGGGGCGAGAGGGAGGGGAAGGCCAAGGATGAGATGGAGGGATGAAGTGGAGAGGTAGATGAGAGAAAGAGGTGTGAGCTGGGAGCAGGGCAGTGAAATGGCAGGGGACAGAGCGATATGGAGGCGATTTGTTTGTGGCCACCCCTTACGGGATTGAGCCATCTGGTGATAGATAGATACATATATACACTAGTCCCATGTACACTGTTTGCTGTCACTTAAATCAAAACTTACTGTATTTGTACATGAAAAATGTAATTTTCAGATAAAAAATGCGAAAATAATTCATTTTTGCTGTTGTCAAATTTTGCAATGATAATGAGATTATTTACTTCAAGCAACATTTTTTACTTGTATGTATACACTAGACACAATGTACACTGCTGGTTGTCACATAAAAGAAAACAAAACTTACCATATTTGTACAAAAACAACAGATGTGTTGATGGATTTTTTTTTTTTCTGTGGTCAGAGTTGCCTGACATGTCATGAAGAATAATTACAGTAGTAGGGTGACCACAGTCACCTAACATGGCCAAAGGGTTAAGCTCACAGCTTTTGGTTCTTTCCTTAAAAGTGCCTTCCAGCTACTTAAGGCTGATTAAGATTCTTAAACTCCACAATGGCTACATACATACATACACACATCATCTAATTCTGTGTTGCCCCTTGAGGAACATAGAAGCCCGGGCTAGGCAAGCTGGTCCTGACATTTAAGATGAGAGTGACCAGCCTCACTCATCCCTGAGAGACATTACATGAACAATAAATCCCAACCACCTCTTGGATATAAACCTACACAGGCTCAATCCAGTTGGAGTACCTCAACCCCTACACGCCGGGAGTTTTCCGATGTCACATGCTTCTCCCTATGGGCGATTTCGTTCTCTCGGAAAAATACCCTTACTTCAAACCTTAATATCTCCCAAACTATAACAGCTAGAGAAAAAATTAAAGATACATAAGACTCACCAACTCTTCCTCTTTCAAATGAAAGTATCCCAATGTCTCCAGATGGTCCCGTCGATGAGTAAGGATAAGTTAAAGTTCAAAGGGTGGATGGAAGACGCTTGCGGGTATACACGTCAACTGGTGTTACCCCAAATTGTGACAGTTATACACGTCAACCGGTGCGCAGGGGTTAATTACCCACTAAACCACCAGGTGCCATAATATGGCTATATTGCTACCACTCAGTGCAGTAAATGGTTTCCTGGTGTACAAGAAACCATTGGCTTGTCACTCAGTGTAAAGTGACCCACAGACAAAATTGCTAAATCCAAGCAATTGAGCTCGTGGCCATTTAGGACCAGTTACTGTATGTACATTCTGGTT
This sequence comes from Birgus latro, assembly GCA_018397915.1. Taxonomy (NCBI): domain Eukaryota; kingdom Metazoa; phylum Arthropoda; class Malacostraca; order Decapoda; family Coenobitidae; genus Birgus; species Birgus latro. The sequence goes on from JAGKTI010001777.1 coordinate 56,033, forward strand.
TATCAATGCTACCCAAGGCCCAAACAGGCACATCAAATTCATTTTGGCCTAGTCAAGCCATTCATAACCAGTTTAGGCCAATCCAGGTTTAGTCAAGTCCATTCAGGTACAATATGACCCATTCACGGAAGTTAGGGAAACAAGGTTCTTCACATACCATAAAGTACATTCTACCTCAGTCACGTCGTCGTTGTCATCATCATCACCATCCGGACCTCCTTGCCCACCCTAGGGGAGGGTGAGGAGTAGCAACATCCAGACAGCCCAAATTTGCTCAGTCTAATGGGCCATGCTTTCATTCACTCATCATTTAAGCCCCCGGAATCCTGGCTCCATCTGATATGCCCAAACCATTCATCACGTTCTATAGCTTCATATAAATGTATCTGATAGAGTCAATCTGGACGCTGTAATGTTAAAAAGGGGTGCCAAATCCCTGTCCATGTGCTTCTCCTCACAATATTCATCCAGCCAGCTCCATCTCTTGTCAGTACCCTAGCTTCACCGACTTCCAAACCTCTCTTCCTCGCACACTCATCCACCATATCCCTCCACCTTCTTCTTGGCCTACCTCGCCTCCTCCCTCCTTCGAATTCTCTCAGATATATCCGTTTCACCATTCTATTGTTATCCATTCTCTCCACATGACCATACCATCTCAGTACACTCTCTTCAATTCTGGTGTCCACAGACTTCCTCACTCCACATCTTTCACAAGTCACATTATTTCGTATCCTGTCCACTCCGTACTCCACATACATTCCTCAGCAGTCCCATCACTTCTCTCACTCCTGACTTTTCATTTTCATGCCACACCATAGTCTCACATCCATATGTTAAAGTTGGCACTAACACTCCTTCATGCAAGCCTCATGCAGCTGCAACACTCAAGCCTCTGTTTCTCATCAAGGCCTTCACTGCACCAACTACTCTCCTCCCTTGAGTCACTCAACTTTCCACTTCATTTGCACGTTTTCCTCTCTTTTCTATCACTGTACTCACGTACATGAACTCTCTCACCAATTCCAGTCTCTCTCCATTCACTGTAACATCACACTGGGAGTCACCTTCTCACTCAATAACAATTACCTTACTCTTTTCTGCATTTACTCTCAAGGCGCAACACTCTCAGACATCAGCAGAACTCTGCTCTAGTCAACCAAGTCCTTGTCCGGTATTTGCAAGTACTACTGCAACATCAGCATACAACAAATCTGAGATATTCCATCCATCACCATTCATTACCAACACTATCCCCCTCTCCATTGCTCGTATTTTTACTTACCACCCCATCCATATATGTATACTGAACAACCATGAGGACATCACATAACCTTGTCGGACACCCACACTAATTGTGAACCATTCACTTAGATGCCCATTTACCTTACACTTGCTTCACTACAATCATAAAAACTCTTGAGAGCACTTAGCACCTTACCATCTACACCGTAAAAATGCAAAATCTTCCACAATCCTTCTCTGTCTACTTTGTTGTATGCTTTTTCCAGATCCACAAATGCCATAAACACCTTACAGTGCTTCTTACAAGCCTTCTCCACTTCTTGTCTTACTGCAAATATTTGATCCACACATCCTCTGCCATTCCTAAAGCCACTCTGTTCATCACTCACTAGGACTTTTAATATCTCTCTTACTTTCTCTGTAATAATTCTTCCATATAGCTTCCCTACCACACTCAATAAACTTTTGCCACGATAATTCTTGCAATCATGTCGCTCACCTTTATTTTTGTACAGGGGTACAATCACAGCCTTCTTCCACTCTGCTGGCACAGTTTCACTCATCTATGCATTTGTACAAATCTCCAACAAGCACTTCATTCAGCTCTCTCCACTATACTTAATCGACTCTGCGTACATCTCATCAACCCCCGCTGCTTTCCCGTTTTTCAGCTGCTTCACAGTGCTCTTCACCTGTGCGAGTGTCACGTTTCCTGGCACTGCATTCCTTCTCTGCACACCTCCAAAACCAATCATGTTTACAGTGGCTCTGCTCTCTCTATTCCCATTCATCAAGCTTTCAAAATATTCTTTCCATCTGATCCTTACTTCATCCCCATAGGTTAATAATCTACCACCTACATCCCTCACACCTTCTTATTTCTTTCCACTGTCACATCTCCATTTCCAAACCTCTTTCCAGAACAACTTCCTATTTTCAGAGCAGTTTGCATTCATTTCTCTTCCTAGATCATTATTTACCACCTACATTTTCCTTTTCATTAGTCTCTTTCTGTGCTTCTTGCTCTCAATATATTCAGTTATTTCAACTGAACCCCTGTCCTGTAACCACTCTAGCCACTTCTTCCTCTTTTCCTACACTGCTCTCTTAACCTCCTCATCCCAGCATGCCATACCTTTCTTCTTTGTCGTTACTCTTGTCACACCACACACCGCTTTAGCATTCCTAAGTAAGCAATCCCTATATGCATTCCACAGGCTGTCCAGATCCATTTCATTCCAATTCACTGATTCTAACTCCTCCCCTACTTTGGTCCTATATTCATCTGCCACTTCTTTCACCCTCAGCTTCTCGGATTTCAGTCTTTCTCCCTGACTGCTCCTCTCCCTCCTGGTCCACCTCACTCCTCTCAGCTTGATCTTGCATACCACAATCATATGATCCGACAGACCTCCACATCACCCTCTCACGGCCCTCTTTTCAGCAACCATTCCCAGCATCGACCTCTCTATGAGCACATAATCAATCAGGCTCCTTTCAACACGATCCCTGTTCCCTCTATACCATGTATATTTATATGCATCTTTGTGTTTGGCAGATGAGTTACAAATGCACAACCTCCTTTCCTGACATATTTCCTTCAGTCATTTGCCATTACCATTTTCTCCTGGTACTTCATTACAACCCATTACATTATCCTCAGGAGCAGTGCCTACTCTTCAATTCATATCACCCATTACGATCACTTTAAAGTTCCTAGGCATTCCTCCCACTGCTTCATCCAGCTCATCCCAAAACCTGTCTTTCTCTCTCTCACTCCTGTCATCATACGGTGCATACACTACAATCACAGCCACTTTCACCTTCTCGAACTTGACATATATACATTTCGAGATGACATATTTGTAATCTCTCATTCCACTCTGCCACACCTCATTCATCAACAAAGCAACTCCTTCCTTGCATCTTTCTCACCCATTCATGCCCGATCTTACACATTTCATACCCTCCCACTCCTCCACTTCACACTCTTTCATCTTTGTTTCACACAATGCCATCATGGCATATCTCGCACTCTTGAACACAATCACCACTTCCACCCTCTTGCTGTCCTCATTCACACCTCTCACATACCACATGGCCAGGCAAATCTGCCCATTAGGTTGGAGTCCTGGGCAGGTATTGGGCCCTCCGAGATTCTCCGAAACACTTGCCATGATTAAGTGATTTTAGCTAGGGGAATCTGAGGGACACTTAACCCAGCCAAAAACCCCAGTTATATGGTTACCACCCAGCATAGTAAATGGTTTCTTGGGTACAGGGGCTGTCAATCAAAAGGGAACATCGGTTCACTGCACAGGACTGCCCTGCAATGGCAGTTGCTTGTTTGCGGATGGGTCTGATTGAACAGACAGACCCCTGGGGTTGATCAACAGCAGAAGTGCCCAACGGGGTCCAATAAGATTACTTCAAGTTAACTTATTAGTCATTCTAATACATTTCAGCATGTACAGACCCAAATATATCAGCTGAATAATATTTGAGACAGTGTAAGTGTTCAGGCATATCAGGTCCAGAAAGTCAGTTTAAGGCAATACAAATGAATTCAGCACATGCCACACTAAGACTCAGACACAACATCAATGGTGTACGGAAACTATGAGACAATCCCCACAGGAGCAACTGCTTACCTACCATCAATGGGTCTGCTTGGCCAGGAAGACCTAAGAAACAACAACAGATCAATCTGGCTAATGTCTATCAAGATGTGAGCAAAAAATCAGCCCTATGGATGAAATGGTTAAAAGATGTCAATTTCCGTCTTTTATGACTGGATGTGATTAGTAGAGATGGGTGGGATGGGCTGGAATGGTGATGAATACCAGGTCATGACAGGGGAAGTAGACTGCAAATATGGTGCTGTGGGTCACCTGGTAGTCCAGGCTGTTAATATTATGACACTCAGTACATCTGACTCAAATGGTTGAAGTGGGTGGAGAGGAGAGAGCTGAATGGGCAATAACACTGCATGATGCATCATCCCAACCCTATTGCTTATCAGTAAATGGAATGGATATGATCTAGATTTAGGAAAAGAATAACACAAAAGCAGGAAAATAATTAACATACTGCCCACTGAAATTTCCCATAAATCCTATTACCTACATACACACTCTTCAAGCCTGTAAAATTTTAAAACCACAAGAGGCAAAAACCATCCACATTCTGTGATTCGTGTGATGATCTCAGGACACCTGTGGGGTAGCGTTGTTCATTCTATCAAAACAAGAAGTGGGTCTCCCTAGCGTCTTACAATATTTTTTCATTCCACCATACATGGTTTATCATTCCTTCATGAAAAATTATGCAGTCAACAGTATATCATATTTTATGACTATGAAACCCTAACTTACCTCCATGTAAAATCCGATCTTCTCCATCTACATCTAAATCTAAATCCCCTTCCTTAGCCATCATTTCACTGCCTTTGTCTCCACTTGATTGGCGGGGTGGGGTGCAAGGGGTGCTGCTACCAGACCCAGTGGAAGTGTGAGCCTGTAATGATTTTTCAAGGGGTTCCTCAGGTGCAACAAACCCTCGACGTACTAGACGCTGACCCTGAAATACAGTAGCATCCCATCAGCAGGAACTCATACCTCACCAAGATATTTATAACATCTATCTATCTATCTACACCCAGACGCCTTAATCCCGTAAGGGGTGGCCAAAAACAAATCGCCTCCATGCCGCCTTGTCCACCGCCATTTCATTGTCCTGCTCCCAGCTCACCCCCCCCCTCACATACCTCTCCACTCCATCCCTCCACCTCATCCTTGGCCTCCCTGTCCCTCTCCCTCCCTCCACCTCACTTACATACACTCTCCTCATCAGTCTCTCACTCTCCATCCTCTCCACATGGCCAAACCACCTTAATGTGTTTCGCCTAATGCTTCCTATCACATCCACATCCTTCACTTCCTCATTTGTCAGTCTGTCTCTCCATGTGACTCCACATGCTCCGCTCAAATAACTCATTTCCACTGCTCTCACTCTTGACTTCTGTTCCTCCAACAATGTCCAAGCTTCATTTCCATACGTTAGAGTTGGTATCACAATACTGTACTGTCATGTAGTAGCTTTTTCACTTCCATGCTCACTTCCCTGTTTCTTATCACTGCTTTCAAGGAACCAGCAACCTTTCTTCCTTGTTGTACCCTTTCAAGCACTTCACCCTCTAAACTTCCATCCTTACTCATCACACTACCCAAGTACTTAAACACACTTACATTTTACATTTCCTCCTCATCCAACCTCACTGTACATTCACTGACTTCACTTCTCTTGAAGACCATAACTTTACTCTTCCCTACATTCACCTTTAGATTCTGTTTCTTACACACTCTCTCAAACTCATCCATCAAGCCTTGCAGCTCCCCTTTGTCTTCACTTAACAATACAGTATCATCCGCAAACAACGGTACAGGGAGTTTCCAAACACCGCCCTCTCTCACTAGGGTCACTCCAACATCCACTGCCCTACCTTGTATCTCCTTTATAACCCCATCCATATACAGATTGAACAACAATGGAGACATGACACATCCTTGTTTTAATTCAACCAACAAATAGAAAAATTCACTCAGTTCTCTATCTACATGCACTCGAGCCTTAGCACCTTCATACATACTCTTCATGGCCTTCAACAACTTCCCATCTACTCCATATATTCTTAATACTTTCCAGAATCCTTGTCTACCCACCCTATCATATGCTTTCTCCAAATCCATGAAAGCTGCTTACAACTTCTTCCCCTTCTTTGGAAACTTTTCCACTAAAGATCTAAGAATGAATATCTGATCTACACAACCTCTTCCCTTCTAAATCCTCCCTGTTCTTCTCCAATTAATTCCTCTGTTATTTCCTTAACTCTTTCAATAAGTATCCAACCATATACTTTTCCTATTACACTAAGACAAATGCCCCTGTAATTACCACACACTTCTTTTTCCCCTTTTCCTTTGCACAGGGGAATAATTATACCTGACTTCCAATCCTTCGGGACTCTACCTTCCTCCCAGGCCAATCTTTCACATTCATTCTACTACTACATGGTCATGGTCATTATCAGTTCCCTCCCTCTTCCTGGTCCTAGAGTGGTTTGACTGAGGGTGTTAAGATATTTGTTTACCATACAT
>JAGKTI010001777.1:62693-77085 GCA_018397915.1 Birgus latro
ATGTATGGTAAACAAATATCTTAACACCCTCAGTCAAACCACTCTAGGACCAGGAAGAGGGAGGGAACTGATAATGACCATGACTATGTATGTAAACGCAGCACAGACACATGGCCATAGTTACCAATTATACACATGAGAAAGTTCTCTACTTCAAAATACTCATTACACAATTTCTGTACAAATATTTACTGTACTCTAATCCAATGTCACTCAATTATCTGTACAGCTATATTATAAATATCATCATCATCATTTTTTTTAAAATAAATAATATAGCTCCACATTAAACAACATACTGGTACAATAAAAATGTCAACATACAGCATCCACAATCTAGCCTCAATCAGATGCTTTTTGTGTAAAGTCTAGTACTGTATATATATATGCTAGCTCTTACACAGCATCTTTTATAGCAGTGCTTATAATATGCTGCCCATATGGTGATACAGTACTAGGAACCTTTACTTCTAAGTTTATTTTTTACAGCATAGTATCATCTTCATGATGAAAAAGTTTGACAACACCATAAAAATTAAGATGACTATACTGTACAAGGTAAATGGTACCAAAGGAACACAAGAACCATCTTGCCTGAAACTGAGATTACCATGATATTTTTAGGAAATCCATCCATCCATCATCCAATCCTACATTGCCCCATGAGGAGCATAGGAGCCCGGGACTAGGCAAGTTGCTCCTGACATTTAAGATAAGAGTGACCAGCCTCACTCATCCCTGAATCGCATTAAGTGAGCAATAACCCCAACCACCCCTTGGATGTAAACCTTCACCGGCTCAATCCGATCAGAGTGCTGTAATTACCCACTAAACCACCAGGTGCCAAAATTTGGTTATATGGTTACCACTCAGCATAGTAAATGGTTTCCTGGTGTACAGGAAACCATTTGGGTTGTCACTGAGTGTTGAGTCACCCACAGGCAGAAGGAAGAGGAAAGAATGAAGGACAGAAAGATAAAAGAGGGAGCGTAAAGTCACCCATAGGCAGAAGGATGTGGAAAGAATGAAGGAAATCTATCCCTAAAACCCAAGAGATGTCCAACCCAATATGGAAATGCATATTTATCATTCTTAAACACCAAACAGACATTCAACTTAACATGAACTGCTTATTTATCATTCTTTAAAACCCAAGAGATGTTCAACCAAATATGTACTGCTTATTTATCCATCCATCCATCATCCAATCCTACATTGCCCCATCATTCTTCAAAATTGAAGAGATGTTCAGCCCAATATGAACTCTTTATTCATCATGTCTATGCTTTCACAGACATATCTGGATAATTATTCATCAAAGAAAGGCTGTAGAAAGAATACAGTAATCCCTCCATTATTCGGACGTCCAATACTCGGATATACTCACTATTCGGATATTGTGGGCTGCCCAACCCCCAAAATGCCCAAAAATTCGAAAAAATATAAAAACTTTCGATTTTTTGGGACCATGTCAGTTTGAATTTCCCGCCCGCGCCGATCGACTATGTTTACGCTCGTGGTGCCTGTCTGTCGGTCGCCATTACCCACTCAGCTACTGCCTCGTGAACACCTCCGACAATGGCGGCCGAAGTGATTGCTTTTGTGGTGATACCCTACCTCCTACAGTGCTTGATACTGCTTTTCACCTTCATCATGTGTGTGATGATCGTCACTAGACCACACGGGAATTTACTGTTATGTACAGTGCAGTGAAGTGATGTGATTCCAGTTATATAAAAAAAACGTTGTGGAAAGTTTTGGTGATAAGTGCTGGTGATTCTCAAGTGGAAAGGTGTGTCAGGTGCAAGGTCTTCCTGTCAGAGTCTGAGATGATAGAGTAGGTTATTACATCAGGACGGCAGCTTCTTGTTCGTAAGTACCTTAACTTCATGCCTAACCTGTTTTCATCATGCTGTAAATGTGTTAAAAAATTACCCTAAATGTTAATCATAATTTCCTGCTTGCAATTTAATTTTTTCATGCATGGCTCTTTAGTGCAACAGCTAGGAAAAAGGTGGAAGCAGTGAATTTCATGTCTGGTCCTAACCTAACCTATGATTACCATAAAGATTTTCATGCCTAACCTGTTTTCATCATGCTGTAAATGTGTTAAAAAATTACCCTAAATGTTAATCATAATTTCCTGCTTGCAATTTAATTTTTCCATGCATGGTTCTTAAGTGCAACAGCTAGGAAAAAGGTGAAAGCAGTGAATTTCATGTCCGGTCCTAACCTAACCTAACCTAACCTATGCTTACCATAAAGATTTTCATGCCTAGCCTGTTTTCATCATGCTGTACATGTGTTAAAAAATTACCCTAAATGTTAATCATAATTTCCAGCTTGCAATTTAATTTTTCCATGCATGGTTCTTAAGTGCAACAGCTAGGAAAAAGGTGGAAGCAGTGAATTTCATGACCAGTCCTAACCTAACCTAACCTAACATTGTGTTAATCATAATTTCCTGCTTTTAATTTAATTCTTTCATGCATGGTTCTTAAGTGCACCAGCTGGGAAAAAGGTGGAAGCAGTGAATTTCATGTCCAGTCCTAACCTAACCTAACCATTTTTCTGGTAGCAATTTACATCATTTACTGTATTTGATGCTTTGTATCCAATAATTTAGTGCATAAAATGTGAGAAAAGATGATTTCCATGTCAGATACTTACTTATACTATGCTGGCAAGTTCTGAGCACCTATGACTCATTCACCTCTAAATCATCATTTTTTGGTTAAAATTCAATAAATTCATGCTATGTGTGCATTATTTATGTGAAAAGGGACCTAAATAAGTGCTATACATGTCCAGTAGGGAGGTAGGAAGGTAGTTTTCTGATTTAGGGTACGTTAGGTTAGGGTCATGAAAAACCAGTGCTGGAGCTTCAGGACCAATATCCGGACAAAACCAATATTCGGACATGCCTTTGGCTCTATTACATCGGATATTGGAGGGATTACTGTACAAGGATGACTGGTGAAGCATGTACCTAACAGAGTACAGGACAGCCTCACAAAGCTCAAAAAGTAATCAGAGGGAAAAAAAATAGCACTCTCTTGCAGAAGTACATACGTAGCAGAAGGGAAAAAACATGAGAAGCAAGGCCAAAATGTAAAGGGAACGATAAAACAAAAAACGTGACGCTGTGGGGTAAAGCCAAACTGGAAGGTGTAAGAGAGGAAGAGAAGCATGTAAAAAAACCTCAAAGGTTTGGTGGCCAGTAGCAAGGTTGGGTGGATTCCCCTGGTGGATGTATACCTTGAAGCACCCACTTTCATGAACTATGGGAGACTTGTAGTTAATTACATCTGTAGCTTAATAACCTAGATGCAAATTTCAAGAGCTGATAAATAAATTTCTGAACAAATAAAACTGCACTGCCACAGCAACCAATGACCACTAATTTAGCTAATCTATGTTTTAATATTAAGACCGACGAACCTACTCACCTGAAGCACAACAGTGTCATCTGAGAAGATTGAGTTGTCATGATGGAATATAATTTTAGCCAAGGCCCTGACGAGAGGCCCATGTGACACAATCAGGAACACTTGAGCCAGAAGGAAAAGGGACACAACACTGCTGATCCTTGGACGCTCATCCTGGGGAGAGACATTTACTGAGGCTTAATATAGAAAGAGTTTCAAATTCAAGGAACAATGCAATATCATCATCCTAACTGAATATTATATACAGCATTCACACAAGGTGTGGTGAATAACTGAAAAGCTCTTAAATTTCTTGTGGTTATGAATTACATGACAGAAAGCCACAGACAAATAACACTCCACTCTCATCCCCACCCTGATATGTGTCATATGAAGAATAAGGCTGCTTGCATCAACAAGTACAAGGCACAAGAGGTGCCACGTTGTTATGAAAACAGAGAGAGGAGTTTCCACCTTTCAACCACCCCATTGTCTGCCCCTTTTAGTCACCTGTTGTGACATATAGAAAATACATGGAAAGAACATGCTTAATTATCATTGCTATCATTACCATCATAGAGTAATAAGATCCAAACAGAGGATTTGGAAGCACAAAAGCAGGACAACTATGAACAGAATGGCCAGCAAAATGAGACCCTTTCTCAAGTCATCCAAGTCCCTGCACCACCTCCTTGACCACAAAACTGCCACAAAAATACAGTATGCTTTGTAATACCTGTGGGGTAGAGACTATTTTGTTGACTGAACAGGGTAACCTGTTCATGAGCTGTTCTCAGGAGGACTGCAACTTTCATCTTGGGAGTTAAGTTAAAAATTGACTTTAACAACACTTTGGTGCTTTTAAGGGTCCACTCCCCTTTACAAAACAATTCTCTGATGTACACAGGGAGATCAAGATGGACATTCAAACTGTGCACTGATACAGTGTGTTAGCTCTATTGTCTTAATGCAATTTTTAGATATCTGGTGGTCTACTGATGTCAGGCATTCAAACCAGATGTGGTCCATTTGGGTCTAATTCCGAGGGGTGACGGGTTCATTGCTCACATAATCTTGCTAAGGTACGAGTAATAAACCATTCTTGTCTTGAATACCTGACTCACCAGCCTAGCCCTGGAAACTTATGTTCTTGATGGGACAATACAGGATTGAATGATGGCCTGCTACAGCTAAACTAGAGCAGTTACTGACCTGATAATTTATGTTATCAGCTTTTTCCTGAAAAATTTGTAACTTCAGGACATTGCAGTATCTAAACTATGGGATCATTAACCTAAAAACTATTACACACATTCTTCATCACAGTCATTTTGGGCTAATGTGGCCAAAAATCAACTTCCATGATAGACCAGGGGCACAGGAGGTAATACATATACCTCAGTTTACAAGTCAAAGAACAGGTGGAACCATTGTTATGAACATCTTCATACATACATCATCCATCAATTTCTCTTCTTCTGCCACTTCTTGTGTTAACTTCTATACCTTACTCTCACACTTTCACTTACCATATCCATCTGCAGTCATGACTCCAGGCACAGACTAGTCCCTTCTCTAAGGTCCAGCAGTCTTTCTACAAGTCACAAGTTTTCATATTTCACCACTTCAGTGGGAATACCCCAATCATGATGAATAAAGGCCAGGCCAGTCTTATTCAGAACTGGTGTAATGGTATTAGTGGGACTTTTTATGACATGCAGATAAATCTTGTAGATCAGTGAAATCTGTTTCCATGAAATTCAAATCATCAAACTGTTCCCTGCTCCAGCCTGGGACTGAACTCACGTTTTTTCAGCTAACATGCAGCTTCTCTAACCATTCAAAAAACACTTCCCCTCATTTTCATTCACATAATCACCACCTTATTGAAAATAACATGGCTGTCTTACAAGAACTATCAACGCAGATCAATTTATTACTGTTATTTACGTTTCATGAGTTAACCGTAGAAAATAAGACAACGGTGACATGACAGTTCTGTGCAACAGGAGTTGACATTAAAAAAAAAAAAAAGTGGTGGGGGGGGCAGCCATATTTGGATATCTGAACAGAATTTCTTTGTCAGGTATACTCACTCTGTGAAGCAAACTCAGTGTCAAAATTTTTTTTACTGTGGTTACCAATACTATTCAGAAGTAATATGTAGAGGTGAAATTACTAGAACCTGAACTCGAAGATATGGGGGCATATTGTATTAAATATTATATACATTAACCTACAGCTAACATGTACTCTACAGTTTCCCTTACTTTCATCCATATGCTGTGTACCTTGTCTTGGCGAGGATTGAGGGAGTAGACAAGTAGAGGCACAAGAAGGCGGTTGAGGAGGTGGTCAGCCAGCACAGCATTGAGGGTGGTAATGTTGAGGCGCAGGATGTCGTTGAGGTAGTGAAGGTGATCTAGGTGTTCCGCTACAAGGTCTGCTAGCCGCCCTCTACTGCTGTGACTAGAGATGAGTGCAGGTGTAAATACAAAAACTGATAACTCCTTCAATCCTGCAATGTATTTTTGTATGAAGAGAGTGGATGAGGAATAAGGAAGGAATTTGAGTGTAAAGTGGAGGGAATATAAGAAAATGTTCTGGAATGAGGTAAAAAGAGTTAGACAGGGTGATAAAGAAGTAAGTCTGGGGGTGAAAGATAAAAATTGTAGATTGCCAGTGGAGATGGGGGAAAAAGTGAGCAGATGGAGAGAACATTTCAAGCAAATGTTGAACACAGAAAATTAAAGTAATGCGAGTATAAGCGGCTGGGGAATGGCTAGGAGATGGAGGGAGGTGAGAAGAGAGGAAGACATCAGTAGATGGAAGTAGTGGAAGTAATGAAGAAAGTCAAAATGGGGAATGCCCCAGGAAATGATGAAGTGTGTGGCGAAATGCTGAAGCATGGAGGAGAGATAGTAGTAGAATGGATATGGAAGATGTGCAGATTGGCCTGGGAGGAAGGTAGAGTCCCAGAGGATTGGAAGTCAGGTATAATTATTCCCACGTGCAAAGGAAAATGGGAAAAAGAAGTGCGTGGTAATCACAGGGGCATTTGTCTTCTTAGTGTTATAGGAAAGTATATGGTAGGATACTTACTGACAATGTTAGGGAAATAACAGAGGAATTAGTTGGAGAAGAACAGTGAGGTTTTAAGAAGGGAAGAGGTTGTGTGTCAGGGGGAAAATGACAATGAAGCTATGAATACTAGGAATAACTATCGAGTCGATTATCACGAGAGAATCGACTCGTGAAATCAAAGCAGCGATTTCACTTTTATGCTGGCTTACTTCGCCAATTCTCTAGAGTCGAGAATTTATAAACTTTCTCAACAGTACACAGCAGAGACTAAATGCTCAAGAAGGCTGTATTACTGTACTGTTGGCCTCTGAGAAAGTTAGTTTCTCCCCTTAACATTCAAAAAATAATAATAATAATAATAATAAACAGGATCTTGGTTGAGCCAAACTCCTAGCTGGCACAATGGATTTTAATAATTAATACCAAGAGCTGGCCTAAGTACCAGTTGTGATTAATATAAGGAGTTGTGCTAACTTGGAGTAGCAAAAGTGTACTAAATATGTGGGGAAATCAAACGTGACTGTTACATTTAACAAAGCTCAAGAAAACGAACTGTAAATTTATTAATTACAAGAAAATAAATTTATGTTACATGAATCTATTCAAAATCAAAGAAAGGGAAATGCACTCACCCAAGCACTCAGACAAATAACTAAATAAAGCACTGAGCTAAATAACTAAGAACCTTAAACCTAGGAAAAACAAAAGAAATACTAATCAGTAATGAGACTGCCGCTAATACAGTCGATCACCAGGCTAATGGGAGCTTCGGGAATTCACGCTGATACAGCCGAGACTTCTGAGATCGCTAAGAAAAGAGACCCGCTTGAGCTTTGCGCACAGCACATCCACACTCCGAGACTGTCACTTGGACGACTGACTCGATGCTTGATCTAAACAGAGGCATCGTGTGAAAAGGGCATGGTCACTAACGGCCAGGGAGGAAGACACGACAATTCAGAAATTATCACTCAGAGGAATGCACTGTCTGTACATAAAGCCAATCACTCGAGAAAGAATGACGAAAGTTTTGAAAATTTGATGCAAACATAAGTACACGAGTGGATGGTCAAGAGAATGGCGAATTCTCACGGATTTCAGGACTATTCATCGTTCCTACAAATCACTCGATGTCACGATATACAATACATAATTTCACGATGTAGAAAATTTGTGACATTACGCCCCCAGAAAATCAAATTTTTCCTGGGAAAAATTTAACAATATACTGTATATATATATACACCCTAGCTCAGTCATGCAAGATTCACACTGTGGTGTGTGTACTATCCTGCTACAGGAGAAAAGCACTGTCGCCTATGAGCGTAAAAACCTCGTATTTACATTAAGAGAAGCAAGCTTGAGAGAAAAACTCCGTGACAACAGTGAAAAATCCTGTACTCAGGTCAAACTGAGCGAAAGTTTGCTACAATTACATTGACAACTAATTCTTATGTAGCGTGGTGTATGTGATACACGATGTAGGTGTAACAGTTGTAGTGTAACTGTACCTACGTGTATAGCAATAATGATACAAATTAATGCAATAATAAAGGCGACGAGGGCAGAGGAGAAGAGGTGGCAGCGTGCAGTAGAGACAATCAATGGACTGCACATCAAAACTGCTTCACCCACCAACTGTACCTGTGGAATGAGTCAAGGTGGAGCATCAATAGTGTCACTGTGGCAATTTGTATTAAATTACAATTACCATCCACCCAGCAGTCAATCCATATACAATAGAAAGTACACTTTAGCTGAAAATCAATTAACAGCAAGTTTCATACATTTGAGTTCGCCATTATTTCTTAATACTTGCCCTTTTTAACCAATACTTACGGCTAATAAAGGGCTCGTCGTCGGTGTCCGCGGTTGGGATCACCACGACTGCCCGTTTGTCATCGGTGTCCACGGTTGGGATCACTGTGACTACGCACTTATAGCTATACTTACTGTTAACAAAGGGCTCGTTGTCGGTGTCTGCGGTTGGGATCACCGCGACTGCCCGTTCATCATCGGCGTCCACGGTTGGGATCGCCGTGACTGCGCACTTATAAATATACACTTTTTACTACAAAGGGCTCGTCGTTGGTGTCCGCGGTTGGGATCACCGTGACTGCCCGTTCGTCATCAGTGTCCACGGTTGGGATCGCCGTGACTGCGCACTTAACTCTACACTTATAGCTAATAAACATAAGGCGAGAATCCCTATGCAAACTTGGGGAGGTCACATTTTAACACCCTGCATGGGTGTGAGCACTCATCCTCAGAGAGGCCCACAGCCCGAGACACACCACAAGGTAATTCAAACAAAGCCTCAGACTGCCTCTGCGGGGGTCTCGAACTTCCCCCTTAACCTATGGTACATACAGTATGTACAAGCCCTACACTTACAACTAATAAGGGCTCGTCGTCGGAGTCCACGGTTGGGATCGCCATGACTGCACATTTGTCATCGGTGTCCACGGATGGGATCGCTGTGACTGTGGGCTTATAACCTATGGTACATATGTATGTACAGACCCTAGACATATTGTGTCCTGTAGGGCCAACAAGCGAGACGTCAGGTCTGCACCCGCATTACCACTGCCCTCTCTCTCACACGACTCAGAGATTATGGGCGTGGATTCAAAAGGCGCAGGAAGGAAACTTTCCTGAATGGTGGTACGTCAACACACACTGCAGGAGCACACAAAACTATCTATTTCCTGTCCCATTCCTGGCCAGAAAAAGTCAGCACAGATACGGCCTTGGGTTTTCTTTTTGCCCATATGATCTGACGCTGAACAATGACTCCATTCTAACACTGCTTGGCGGTACTTCTCGGGAAAGACAAACTGCAGTCAAACCTCGCCCTCGGGTGTTCGGGACTCACGGTAGAGCCGTCCTTGTTTGCGAAGAAACCTGGCTCGTCCACCCCGTGAATACTTGGTCACTTTACCCTTTTGTTTCTTCTGCACAACAGCAAGTGTTGGGTCAGACTGTTGTTCTTGGACAACATTTTGACTACAGATCAGATCTTGCGGCAATGCAATGGCCACTGGGGCGACACGATTTGGAGCCTTGGCCATCCCTCGTGTTACTGCAGCCGAAGTCTGAGTAGTAACATCTACAGTGCAACTAGACTTGGCACCTGGTATGTTACCTATAAAGAGGTCAAACATAGGTTCTTGCATGACAACTGCAACTGTTGAACCTGTGTAAAAGGGAGATGCTACCTGGATACATGCCTCAGGGAACAATCTCACTGATCCATCAATAAGCTGAGCTTGGATCCATCTGCCTGTATATTCTTCAGGACGAACAAGACTCTGCCTGACAGTGCAACCTGAGGAACCATTGTCTCTCAGAACATTTACAGAAACACCTCCCACAAACCCTGGCTGAACAAGGAAGGCACTGTTACCTGTGGGAGGGCCTGTGGAGGAAGCGGCCAGCCATTGATAAGGCTGCATGGTGCTCAACTCTTCAAACGTGACAGGACTATATGCCTGAGGGGTCGTACCCGAACTAGGTGCATGAGGAGTCGTACTGTGACTAGGTGCACGAGAAGTCGTACTTTGACTAGGTGCATTAGGGGTCGTACCCGAACTAGGTGCGCGAGGGGTCGTACCTGAACTAGGTGCACGATAAGTTGTATTCACCATCTGGGGAGCTGGAGCGTTGATGGCCTGTGGAGGAGGGTTCACCATCTGAGAGGGACTAGTGAACTGTGGTGGAGGACCTGTGCTGGTGGGTACGGCACCATCATGCACCTGTCGGGGAATGAAGGCTGCGTTTGCCTCCTGCCTCCAATGCACTGGGGCTGGTGCTGAAAAGGTTTGTCCTGCTTGTCGATTGTGTGGCTGATACTGCTGTTGGTTAAGGTACGTGTTGTACCTCTTCCAGTCAGGTTTCTGTGTATTCTGCCCCTGGTCCTTCTGCCATTTGTTTGGACCTTGGCCATTATTCAGAGAATGGCCTTGATGCTGGGGTTCAGTCTGTGACTGCTTACCAGACTTAGTAGTATCTTTCTTATTCCATGGCTGTTGCCTACGAGTTTGGTACCCGTACGCAGTAAAGAAAGCATCAGCCTTTTCCACCATTTGGTTTGAATCTTCTACTTTGCACATCTTGAGCAGGGCCATAAGCTCAGCAGGCCACGATTTTTCCAGCTGTGTGTGCAGCACAAGGTCGATTATTCCCTCTTGCGTGCTAGGAGTCTCGTCCTTCTCCATCCACTCGCCTAAGTATGTCGTGAGACGGTCAAGGAACTGAACAGCTGTCTCCTTTTCCTGGAGACGTGCCTTCACGAACTGATTCCTAGCATCATCAACGGTAAGACCGTACGCTTTGATAAGTGCGGTCTTCATCATCTCGTACGTGAGATTATCTCCGCGAATTCTGAGAAGAATGTCGAGGGCAGGGCCCTCAAACAGGCTGAGGAACTGAAGCCACTTAGCTGCCTCATCCAGATCGTACAGCTGTGCCATGTCTTCAAAACGAGCTATGAATGGCTCGATTCGCTTGCCTTCCTTGTAAGAAGGAAGCTTGAGGCGTGGAGTTGCTAAAACAGATGCTGGGAGAGCACTCGTGGAGCTTGGGTTGGCTGCACCCGATGTGCCTGTATCCAAGGAGTCTCGCTTCAGCTTCAGCACTTCAAGCTCATGTTTACGTTCTCGCTCTCGTTTCTCAAGCTCACGCTCCTTCTAGCGTTCCTCGAGCTCACACTCTTTCTCGCGTTCCTCGCGCTCTTTCTCACGTTCCTCGCACTCACGCTCTTTCTCACGTTCCTCGTATTCACGTTGTTCTCTTTCGTGTTCACGATCTCTCTCTCGTTCCTCACGCTGAATATTCCACTCTTCACGGGCGGCATTCTCAAGTTGCTGCTCGTAATTGCAGCGGGACAAGAAATAATCTTTAATATCCTGGGGGTTAGTAAGCCCCACATCCTTGGCTTCCTGCAGGTATGTACTGGTTTCCATGATGCTCAGACTGAGACTGAGTGACTAAAGACTGAGACTGATATGCTGGCTGGTGTGCAGCAGTCTACCTAAGAGTGTGTGTGTGATTTCGGTAATAATTTCAAAGCTAGGAGTTTATATCCTGGAATGAGGTCGCCAGATGTTAAAGGGAAAATGACAATGAAGCTATGAATACTAGGAATAAATATTGAGTCGATTATCACGAGAGAATCGACTCGTGAAATCAAAGCAGCGATTTCACTTTTATGCTGGCATACTTCGCCAATTCTCTAGAGTCGAGAATTTATAAACTTTCTCAACAGTACACAGCAGAGACTAAATGCTCAAGAAGGCTATATTACTGTATTGTTGGCCTCTGAGAAAGTTAGTTTCTCCCCTTAACATTCAAAAAATAATAATAATAAACAGGATCTTGGCAGAGCCAAACTCCTAGCTGGCACAACGGATTTTAATAATTAATACCAAGAGCTGGCATAAGTACCAGTTGTGATTAATATAAGGAATTGTGCTAACTTGGAGTAGCAAAAGTGTACTAAATATGTGGGGAAATCAAACACGTCTGTTACATTAAAAAAGCTCAAGAAAATGAACTGTAAATTTATTGATTACAAGAAAATAAATTTATGTTACATGAATCTATTCAAAATCAAAGAAAGGGAAATGCACTCATTCAAGCACTCAGACAAATAACTAAATAAAGCACTGAGCTAAATAACTAAGAACCTTAAACCTAGGAAAAACAAAAGAAATACTAATCAGTAATGACACCGCTGCTAATACAGTCGATCACCAGGCTGGTGGGAGCTTCAGGAATTCACGCCGATAAAGCCGAGACTTCTGAGATCGCTAAGAAAAGAGACCCGCTCGAGCTTTGCGCACAGCACATTCCACACTCCGAGACTGTCACTTGGACGACTGACTCGATGCTTGATCTAAACAGAGGCATCATGTGAAAAGGGCGTGGCCACTAACGGCCAGGGAGGCAGAAACGACAATTCAGAAATTATCGCTCAGAGGAATGCACTGTCTGTACATAAAGACAATCACTCGCGAAAGAATAACACAAGTTTTGAAAATATGATGCAAACATAAGTACATAAGTGGACGGTTAAGAGAATGGCGAATTCTCACAGATTTCAGGACTATTCATCGTTCCTACAAATCACTCGCTGTCATGATTTACGATACATAATTTCACGATGTAGAAAATTCGTGACATTGTGTAGATCAGATATTCATTCTTAGGTCTTTAACCCCTTAACCACAGGGTTGACGGAGGCGGCTCTTGCCCATACTGCAGGGTAATTCGCACTCCGACTCACTTTTTAAAAATATTTGCCAAAAATCAGTTTTTAGTCCTAGAGTATTATAATTATATATCCATATGGCACATACCTTCAGCTTTCTCATGGGATGTTTTTTTTAGCCTTCGTCGACTACCGTAGGACTTGTGGAGAATTCTGATGTTGGGTAATCAAGTCTCCAATTTACACTTCCCGACAGCCCGTAATATGAATACCACTGCCTGATATTATCACTAGAAACACAAATTCAATTATTTCCAAGTATCAATACTCCCACAAAAAATGCTGTGAAAGCAATTTAAACTACGAGCTTCCCAACTGCGCTAGTTCGCAGCTCGTATTCAGTCATTTCTTATTCATATACACACTTACACTGTACATTCCTAGTAATTTATTACACTTATATATATCTACAGTCATTTACCGCTTCCCACACGATGTTCAGTAGGGGTAAAGGTCACAGGGCATTTTTAAATGGCACTAAAGTGGCAGAAATGGAGGGGCGCAATGGTGACGTGATTCCACCTTCAAGGACGACATTGAACTGAATGATCTACATATCTGGCTAGCCATGGGTTGAAAATTTCAGCTGCTAATGTATATGCTATGAAATAGGTCATAGGAAATATAGACAATACATAATACATTAGGTTGTTCAAGGTGAATATAAATATCAATCAGGCTTCTCCCTTACTTTTTTTTATATACAGTAAGCCCTTGTTTTTCGCTGTTTTGATGTTCTGCCAAAACGCCGCGAAACGTGAAATGTCGAAGCGTGAAGTTAAGAATCAATGGGAAAAATAGATGGGCATTCCAGTGGGGCAGCTACCTACCCTATCAAAGTACTATAATACCAAACAGGCCTTACCGAAAATTAGATGTGGAGTGTTTACTAGTTGCTTATACAGCGTAACACAATAAACATGTACCTGAAATGACATTAGAACTGTTATAAAGAGCTGCAACATGAAAAATCCTTACCAGAAATAAAGTAAACACTGGCATGAGTGGCAGATGAAGGTGAGTTAAGGGTGGATGGGCTACTTACTATGTGACATGGGTCTACCTGGGGAAGCCCTATCACCCAAGCCGAAGCCCTCAAAGTCGAATCCAGCTTCAGCAACTCCACTTCCTCTCTGTCCACTTCTCCTTCATCCTACTTTCCTGTCACGTCTAAGTCTTGCATAATAGCAGCCACATTCTGTCACATTAAAAAATCGTGTGATCCTGGCTTGTCTCTGCTCCAGTATGTTTCTGTTGTAGACTGCCATCACTTGAGACTTCAGATGATTCAAGGTGGAAAGGATCTGGGTAGTCTCAGGCATAGTCCCAGTGTATGTCTCGAAGGTTGTTGCCATGTCGGTTATGGTGGACAGGCTGTGGGACAATTTCTGGGTGGTCATCATCTCCTGTGCAGTGTGATCTGACCTTTCATTCTCTTCACTAGAGTTCATCTCTTCCTCTGTTATGTCAACCACACCTGAGTCTAAGTCGTAGTGTGTCAAGTGGTGTCTTACAGCCGTTTCGTCCACCTCTGCTGTGTCTAGGCTTGTGCGTCTGATTGCACTCTAAAAACTAACTCCATTAGGTGAATATTGATACAGTAAAAAAC
>JAGKTI010001778.1:5144-15686 GCA_018397915.1 Birgus latro
GTTGGTTGTGACGATATGTGGTGGTTGTGACACAGAGCCACTGTCCCACGAATCTCCGAAGGTGTCAGGCGAGCATGGCGTGACAATGTTTAGGGCTGAAGGACAGGGCTTCTCCCTCCTGTGTCCTGCCCAAGCCCACCCCGTCCCCACCTTCAGGTAAGTCTCCACCATATATCTCACCTGCCTTGTTCCTTCTACAAGCTTGCGCCCCTTCTCTCTCTTGGCATCTGACGTACTATAGGACAGGGTAAGTCAGCTCTTACGTCTTACGACCTTTGTGTTTTATTCTGATTCGTACCAACACAAGCGTTGAGCTGAATTGTTATTTAATTTAGAGTAAGTTAGGTTGAATCGTTAAGTAGCTTGGTAATAAGCATGGAGGTTGCCTAGGGAATATTGAGAGAGAGAGAGAGAGAGAGAGAGAGAGAGAGAGAGAGAGAGAGAGAGAGAGAATATCCGAAAATCTCTTCCATCACATAAAACACTCACCTCTTACATTATGAACGCATCAGCATAATTCTCCTCTTCGTCAACTCTCCTCGACTTAACTGTGCGTCTGTCCTCCCACCGCCATTGTCCTTTTGAAACAGTTCCCGTCGCCAACCCGTCAGCTAAAACAAGCGCCCCTGCCTCACTGCCGTCGAGGTAAACGTCGGTCTTGTGCAACTGTGAGCTCGACGCTGTGGCTCTTGCGGTGGGACCTGCATCTCAGTGTTTAGTCTCCTTCTGGGCCAGAAGTTTAAAGTATATAATGGGACAATAAGGGAAAAGATGTAATGAGAGAGTTAGAGAAAAATATTGACGGTGAAGATAAGGAAAATGAGTATAAAGTGCACTGGAGATTCAAAAAATATGCTGCTTAAGTTGAAGAGCACACGTACCAAAACGGTAAAAAAAAAAAAAAATGCGTAAAGTGCAGTGTTAAGACACATTATTTATACTTATGATCCAGAATATGAGAAGTTAAAACTTATAAAGTATATTATTTCCTATAAGGAAAAATATTAAAACCCGTGTACCCAGATTTCTTATTTAAATCACCAGGTAAGAAGACATACTAACTTTAAAATCCATGGTCTAAACTTATTTCGTAAGTACACATTTTAAACGTGATACTTCATATTCTTTCAATTTCCTTCAGAACCTTTTTCGAGCGAGTCTCCCAAAATCGCTGGTGCTCAAGGTGAAATGGTGGTGAGGCGTGCTGGCTCTGGCTTCGCCCTCCCCTGCCGCGCTCAGGGCTTCCCTGTCCCAGAGTTCAGGTTGGTCTGTTCAGTGGTCTAGTGGTTCTAAAGTGCTAGTCAGGATGGAGGTCATGTGTTTTGTGCGTCGATTCGAATACCAGTCATATAAATGCACCAGGGACAAAGGTCGATATCATCTGCCCTTCCCAGCAGCTTTCCTTTCCCCTCGCTCACCTTTTCCCATACACCATCTCTGGCGTGTAATTAGTGCAGTTCACGCATCCGACGTGAAGTTATTCAGATTGACAAGACTCACAGAAATGTCGACCTGCTGGTGTTAATCCCTTTGACATTCAAAGCTCCAAATTTTGAGTTTCCTTGTGATGACGTTGTATTGTGGTTGTTGGTCAGAGCCGTTCTCGAGTGAGTCCCCCAAGGTGGCCGAGGGTGCCCGTAGTGACTCTTTCTACAGACTCCAGGGTTCTTCTTTCGCACTGCCCTGCCCCGCACAGGCACACCCCGTCCCGCAGTTTAGGTGAGTCACGTATCTGTGTTCTTTGTAGATTTTGCTGAGATGGCGGCAACACATGAAGGTCAGTGAATCTTTATCATGGCACATTTCTGTTCCTTCGTTTGTAGAGATAATTGATGCAAACTTTAAAGGGAAGAAAGAAAAATAGAAATGGCAAGAACACACATTTGGCAAAGTCCCCTCACCCCCCCCCCCAAAAAAAAAAAGTCAGGACACGCGCCGGTCTTGTATACCTGTCTTCTCGGGACGTAGGTAAAAGCAAGAAATATAACATGACCTGTCAGCCGTCAGGGTAGAACCAGCTGGGCGGCAGGCGAGGTACACGCTCTCCCAACATCGACTGAGCGTAGGGTAGGTCAGGGATGAGGCGGTGGGGTCAGAGTGGACGTTTTGGGTAGTGGATAGGTCAGGGTTGGCGTGGTGGAGGCTGGGGTTGAGAGAGAGAGAGAGAGAGAGAATCAGTGTGGATGACATAGATAGTGGATAGGTCAGGATTGGTGTGATAGAGGGAGGAAGGTGGACTGGGAGGGTAGGAGATGAACCTTATGGGTGTGTGGCTACATAGAAGCTGTAGAGGTGATGGATGAGGGTGTAAGATGGCTTTCGAAGGTGGAAGATGAGTGTGAGACGTGCTGTGTGGGTAGGTCAACTGTAGGGGTGGGAAATTATCTGTGGGGTGTGGGATTTGGACTGCACTGGGCGGGAGTTGTACTGTGTGGTTGGGAGATGAAACGTGAGGATGGGAGGTGAACTGTAAGTGTGGTAGCTGGACTGTAAGTGTGGAAGAACATTGAGGGTGGAATATATGGGTGAATTAAGCGGGTCGTGACACATTACTCAGAGCCCATGTCGAGTGAGGCGCCACGGGTTGCTCCTGGTGCGCGTGGGTTCCTGATGGTGCAGCGCAGAGGGGCTGGCTTTGCTCTCACCTGCCCCGTTCAGGCCTTCCCACTTCCAGACTTCAGGTAACCGCATCGCTTCTGTCTATCCGCCTGTTTGTTTATTGTCTGAAGCAGCATCCAGGCATTTCTATCCCTAATTTTCTGCTCGTGGAAAATAAGGGGTGGTGTTATGTTGGTAGCTCAATCTGCAGGTAAATGGACCTCGTAATTAAACAAGTACAGTATCTTCATAACCTTGACTTTTAATAAATGAAACAAAGAGAAAGTTATAGGTACATTTTCAAACAGTTCATGCATCTAAGACTTAATGCAAACGCTAATAAAAAGGCCAGTGAAGACTAGAATCGAAATAAAAATCCAAAGTAACATGCAAAAAGGTCAAGATATATAGCAGACGACAGCAGGTGTCAGTCCTAGCGTTTACCTTACCGATTACTTTGTGAGAGGAGAAAGAAGGCAGGCGATGTGAGCTCCACCGTCTTGTATTTAGAGTAGTTTTTTGGGTCAGTCATAGCGTGCGCAATATCATTAACTCCTTCACCTTCATGACACCTTAGGCATTTTGATCAGGCAGTCACCAGACAACTTTATCCAACCATTTGTTCGATTCTAGTTGCGAAAAGACCGATTGAAGGTATAAGTTAACCTTTACGGTTAGAATAGTCTCCCCAAATATGAATACAATTGTCAGGAGATACCGATAGCAAGAATAATATCCAGAAGACGTCCTCGGGCTGAAGGAGTTAATATATCGTGAAAGGAATGAAGGCAGGTAGCGATGTGATCTCATCTTTTGTATTTAGAGCCGTTTTCAAGCGAGTCTCCCAAGGTAGCGTCAGGTGCCGAGATAGACTCCTACAGCTATGACGTGGGGGAGGCTCTGGCACTACCCTGTAAGGCACAAGGCTTCCCCATCCCGGACTTTCGGTGAGTCAGCCACCTTCAGTATGAGGTGAGAGAGTATGTGCGAGTATGAGAGTGTGGTGGTGTGTCCTGGAAAGAGTAATCGTTGTTGAGTGAGGACAGAAACACTTGGAGATCCTTTTGATGAGGTCACTCCTTACTGGATACGGTGTCGGGTGATAGAATAGATATCGTTATTATCATGGGGAGGGTTGGCATGCTTATTTTATTGAATTTTTAGTATTATGTAACCGACTCGGGCATAGACTAACAAGACTTTCCTGAAGCCCAGCAATCCTCTGCTGCGGAGCAGATGGCGTCATACACCTTCACATTTCACCCTTCAGAACCCGTAACGCACAGGCGTGTCTTGTGTCAGGCATGTGCAAGCCACTACAACGTACATTATTGCAATGGAAGTATGGTTGTTGACTGAGCAGGAGAGACGCTTTGCCAGTGACAATCAGCGCTAAGTTTGATAATTTATTTCTGTATTGTGAGGTATTAATAATTTGAAAAGATTTTCATATAAGTAGGCATTGAGGACTACATAAATACACGTCTCAGATGGCCTGAAGGGGTATCCTATGCCAGTATCAGTCAGTACCGTATAAAAATAGTTGGTGGCACTTCGAATTTATTCCTGCGGAGTGTGATTTTGTTGCTGAGTAGGTGTTCTTGCCCTGTTTAGAACCATTTTCAAGTGAGTCGCCCAAGGTGGCGTCTGGTGCTAAAAGCGACACCTTCAGCTGGGGTGTTGGGTCAGCCTTCGCCCTCCCCTGCAAGGCTCAGGGCTTTCCCGTCCCGGATTTTAGGTGAGTATGTTACCAGCATCTCTGAGGTGCTGGTAACGTGAATACCTTGTGTTTTTCTGTGTCTAACTGTTATTTTTCTGTTCACGCGTTCCCTTAGTTGACGGTGAAAGTGTGATAGAATATGCAGATACTTTGGCTTTCCGTGAGGCATCGTGGTACGTGTCTTTTCGAGTACACTGTATGGTGGTAACCAGTAGATGACAGTACTCTATAAAGTTCCAGGTGCCAGGAACAATTGCTAGCACAAAAGTAGTTTTGCTCATAACAAATTGAATAACTAAACAAGAAAGTAAGCACCACCACCTCTTACATGCAAATGCCTTGTGTCTCACGACACAGGACTTTCCTTTATCAGCATGATACTTTGGGGTACCCTAGCATTCAAGACGGGCTTTTCTGAGAGAACGCAAAGATTTTAATGACGTAGAGAAAGAGAGTGTGTGTTATATAGTTAGAGTTAGTATTTAAATAAACGACATATCATTCCCTCCTTCCCATCCAAGAGCCGTTTTCGAGTGAGTCCCCCAAGGTTGCCGAGGATGCCCGTGGGAACATACTAATCAAGAAGTCCGGGTCAGGGTTTGGACTTACCTGTCGCGTCCAGGCTTTCCCGGTACCAGAGTTCAGGTAAACACACACACATACACACGGGTTTCAAGTAAATACATAAGCTGAAGGTTAATGCACACAAGCTTCAAGGGAATATTTTAATACAGCCTCCCAGTGTGCAGTCTGCAGTAAGAAGATATTACAGAATCTTTCGAATTGGTGAAAAAAAGAAAAAAAGCTTCCAAATAAAAACAAAAATACTGTATCACTTCAATTAAAGAGAGCTTCCTAATTGAGAGTTAGAATGTTATGTGCCAGGTGACTTTGGGTAAAAGCTGTTTGGTTAAGAACAGGTATATTGCATTTCTGAAAATACGAGTATGAAGAGTTGCTGTCTTAAATACTGTAAGGCATATATTGTCACTGAGAGTATATTACCTGATAATGCTCTACTTCTGTGAAAAAAGCGGTTATTAATTGATGTTTCAGGCCAGAAACTTGGCACACTCAAATCTCACTGAGTTTCTCTGTGGCAGAGTTGCCGATTCTACCGCAACTTTGGGCTCCTTCCCTTGCTCATCGTCGGCAGTTGATCGCTTTAGTTCTCCATAATCATTGTTTTAGCCATCCATCTCATCTCGAAATTGATTGCACAGAGCCGTTTTCGAGTGAGGCCCCTAAGGTGGTGGAGACGTCCAAGAGCAACACCTTCATTCGCCACTTTGGTTCCTCCTTCGCCCTCCCCTGCCCCGCCCAGGCCTTCCCCGTACCACAGTTTAGGTCAGTCTTCTCAACTTTGTCCGGTATCGGGCAGGTGATCGTGATAGGGATGAATACTACGATATTTTGCGTTCTGTTACCTTTTCATGACTAACTTTCAAATGAAGGGGTCCGTGTTTCGCTTGTCGTCTAAAGTAAGAAATTTCTTGCACTTTCCCCTCACTGAGTTCTTCAGAGGCAGTGGTACCAGTCTGTCCACTATTGTTGAGCTCTTTGTAGTTCATTTTCTTGTGGCCGGAACAGATCGTATTTGTCCATGATAACCTTCACTACGATGACGTCTTATTTTTTTTTTAATTCATCTCAAGACGAATTTTCTTCAACTAAGGAGTTTCAGACTAAAATGGTTAAATATCGCGTATCCTTGTTTAACCCTTATATAGCAAGAGTGAATAAAATAATTTGGAGGTAAAAAGAACAAACCGAAGCGAGACGTCACCGTCCTGTAAGGGTTAATAATTATTGTAGTCATTCATCTCGTCTCTAAACTATACAGAGCCCTTTTCGAGTGAGGCCCCCAAGGTGGCAGAGATGATCAACGTCTTCACTCGCCACTCTGGCTCTTCCTTCGCCCTCCCCTGCCCCGCCCAGGCCTTCCCCGTACCACAGTTTAGGTCAGTCCTCGCAGCTTTGCCAGTCATGCAGGTGGTCTTAGTAGGGATGCACACCTCAATACTCTGCGCTCTGACGCATATATAGTGAGTCTTATTTTGATGGCTTTGAATGGTGAGTGAGTAAAGGTGTGATCACTTTTAACTTGGCATTTAAGGTCAGAATCTTCTCTCAAATCTCGCCTCCCTGAGTTCTGAGACAAAGGTACCCATTTTTCCATTGTTGTCGGACTCCTTGTGAAACCCTCAGTTGGTCGTGTAACAGATCAGTCAGTTCATTTAATCTTTATTTTAGTCATCCATCTCATCTCCAAATTACACAGAGCCATTCTCGAGTGAGACCCCCAAGGTGGCAGAAATTGTCAAGATCAACACCCTCACACGCCACTCTGGCTCCTCCTTCGCCCTCCCCTGCCCCGCCCAGGCCTTCCCAGTACCGCAGTTTAGGTCAGTCCTCACAGCTTTGCCAGTCATGCAGTTGGTCATAGTAGGCGTGGTGATATTCAGCGGTCTAACTCACTTCTAGTGGAATTTACCTGATGATTCAGTTTGGTTTATTTGCATGTTGAATTCCTGTAGGTGGTGATTTTGAGTAGTTTCTTAGCATCAGTTGTACACAGAAATACCCACCCTCTTGACATTGAACTTTCAGTTGCAAACAGGCAGTGTTTTAGCTTTTTACTGTATTGCTTTTAGAAGGAACCAAAGGCTGAAAGTTTCTTAGATGTGGCGAATTGAGGCTTCTTGTGACCATTATACAAAACACTGGAGTATCCGTAGTGATGTTTGTCATGGTAACCAGTTTCTCTACTAATGACCTTACCTCAGAGCCGTTCTCGAGTGAGTCCCCGAAGGTGGCCGAGTTTGCCAAGAGCGATACTTTCTCGCGGCCCTCAGGCACCTCCTTCGCCCTAGCCTGCCGTGCCCAGGGCTTCCCTGTTCCGGAGTTTAGGTCAGTCACTCCCAACACACCCTTATCTCACTCAGCCCTCTCTCACGCTGGCTTTAGTAGTAATAGTAGATGAATTATGGACCGGAATTCTAGGTGGCATATGAGGAATCGTAACACTTCTTCCTTGGTTATTTATTTTACATACTATACCTTGTATGTAATCTATATAGTTTTAATATCAACATAATGTGCATAAAACATACAAAAGGATGTTGTGATGTAATGTGCAGAGTAAATTGCAAACAAGGACGTTTTACGATGTTTACAGGGCCACTTAAAATGCTGCCTATGGACCGATACGTATTTCAGGTTTATATTACGTAAGCGGAATTTCGTATCTTTGAAAGTTGCCCAGTTTCATTTGATTGGAGCTGTGGGGCGCTAAATGCGCCAAATTACTAAAACACATTTACTGTAACCTGACAAAAAATCCCTAACCCCTTTCAGCTCTGTTGGTGGTCAGGTGTAGTACTGGAATGTTTTTTTTCCCTAGTGATCAAGGAGTTTCATTCCTTCCTCATAACTAAGGCTCACCGAATTTCAGGCAGTCACGATACGTATGATGTGAAAGTCGCCCAATTCCGTCTGATGAAAACAAACCCGTGTTCATTTTGTGGAGTTTTTGACCTCGCAGTATTTTCAGGGGTCAGTTCATTTAGTGGACTTTCATTCAACTGATTGCTAAGTTTCTGTGTGTCAGATAGTGTTTTGGTTAGATTCACTAGCATTTATGACACTTTTTTCTTTAGATGTTAAGTAGGCTAGGGGAACTTTAGAATATACAATAAAGCCACAACGTCATCTGGCCTATTGGGTAAAGGTAAAGCCTTATAGAGGCTGAAGTACAGTATGAACCTGTCTGATGCGTGAGGGTCTTCCTGGACTTAACCCTTTTACTATCATGAGGCCTTTTTGAATTGGATGAGTTATATTAAGTCTTCAGCAACTCCTTCACTCTAAGGGGCAATTTACCAAGCTAATTAGAATGGTATAGGATTATCGAGATTGAAGTTGAAAAGCTAATTAAAGCAAGCGAGGTCGCTCTCTGGTGAGGTGCGCGTATATTAATATTCCATACTACAACTTCAGCAGTTTAACTTGAGTAATAATAGCTTGAACGGAGTGCGGTATGCAAGAATCGTCCTTCAGTGTAAGTTCATAAAGTTCCATTTAGGTAGTATGTAAATATAATGTAATCTGAAACTTGCTTTATTCATGTACAGGATGATCATTGTAATGTCGTGCCTAAGTTACCAATCTTTTGTATTTTAGAAAGCATCAAGCAAAAATGACAGCTCTTGAAAAAATGCTTGAAGCTTTTTTTTTTTTTATTATTATTATTAACCGGCATGATCATATCTTCAGCCTCTTTTCTGGCTATTTATCATGCAACATCCATACCTGTGACACTTCTGTTGACAAGCATGTAATATCACTGTGTCATTAAGATAAGGTTATTACCAAAGGAAAATTGCGTAAAGATGTTGACTCAGGCGAGACCGGGGGGAGAGGTTGGGTGAATCACCCTATGAGTCAAACATGAATCATCCTAGCAATTTTCCCCTCACGAATATAATTTGTATTTTAAGAATCGTCAGTCACATAGAAGTCATTTTACTAGCCACATTTTGGAGGAACTGTACTTAGAATAGGTGTACGTCAGAGGGTTAAGTCAGCCAGGATCATGATGTTGCTGGGATAGGTGATGTGAGAAGAGCAACAAATATAGTCGGCATTTTCTACTCCTTAGCGATCGATACCGTTATTGTTTTGTATGGTAAGCGGGCGATGGTGTTGTGTTGTGGGGCCGGTGTGGATGCTAGCGGTCGAGATGGGTTATTCTCCACTCTAGTCTCACTTTCCGAACAAACCGTAGGAAAGTTTGAGTAATGCAGACGCCTAATTTGGCCTTGTCCAAATCAGCCTAATTTACTCCGACCCAGTGTTATGAACTGTAACGTACTATAATGAGTATAGTTTTACCTGACCCAGTTCTACTAACCGTACTCTGGCATTGTTCAGTTTATCCTAACGTAACCTATCCTATCCTGTACTAACCCAACCCAACCCAACGGAGCCGAGCCTAACTTAACCTAACCTAACCTAACTATCTTCCCAAACTTAGCCCAGCTCAACCCACTCCAACTTACTTCATTCACAAGAACCCCACCCTACTCAAGCTAACCTACTCAAACCCAGCTTGACATAATCTGACGACCTGTTGTTCTGTAGTAACTTATATACTGATCAAGCTGAACCTATCTCATTAACCATCCCTACCTAATTATGGTACCCTGTGGAAACCTACCTAGCCTCATTGTAAAACCGTCTCATCTGCCATCGAGCACAGGGTTATGAATACTAAGGGAAAATTTTGGTAGCTTCACTGTCTCTGAGGTTTTGTGTTGCATACTAGTCCTTTCCGTGATTCAGTCAGTCTCTGCTTATGGAGGTAAGTCGCCTATTTAGTTACATTACGCTAGAATGGGATATTTTTAAGGCTTGATGTATGCAGCCTGCAGCGACCTTACTTTACAGTTTAGTGTTTGAAGAAGTCCACACGGTTCTCAGGTAATGTATCGTACAGTGCGTAAGGAAAGCTGCTGTGATGTATGTATGAACGTATGTATGTACGAATGTATGTATGTAATGCAGAAGCCAGCAGCATAACACACTATCACACAGACGTCACCTGCCACTCTTCACAGACACCTCACACTACCACACACTGACCGCACATACCACACAGTAACTACACACAGTCGCGCGTCACACACGTATGGTCGCACCTTACACAGTACTTCCTGTTCCAAATGCACATAAACTTTTCTGACATTTGTTTCTGTACAGCTTGCGGCAGCACAGGAGAGTAAAGATGATACTGATGAATAAGACTTTTTGTCGCAGCTCTAAACTAGTTTGCCGTCACGCTGACACATTTAGGACTCGAACCCACGTTATGAATAAAATGTGGTACAGATTACAGATTCCTTTATCAGATGTAATTACGTTGCCCGGTCATAGTTGTGCCCTCCATTTGAGAGTACCGACAGTCCATATCCACAATTGAAGCTTATTGGCTTAGAATAGTTGCAAATGGTTTCCGAGGATTTTTTTTTTTTTTTGCTAATATTGTGGAATAATATTAAACTTAAGGAAGACTATTCTGCCGGCAGGGAGTAAAAAAAAAAAAAAGCAGTATCCATAAAGCATTCCCCTGTGCCTCACACAACCCATACTTTTATTTGCGAACACTTCAGACACACACACACACACACACACACACACACACACACACACACACACACACACAC
>JAGKTI010001778.1:25686-38604 GCA_018397915.1 Birgus latro
TGAGAATTATGACGGCTGGGATAAATCTGAAAGATGGAAGAAAACCGGGGAGGAAAGAAAGAGAGAAGAAAGTTAGGAAAGAGGGAAGGAAGGAAGGAATATAACAAACAACAGAGTAGATCTGTTGTAATAGTACGGTGTACATAACGGTGATATTGTGGGTGTGTCAGATCCTGGCAGCCTGAGCGCCCCCCGAATGGCCCTGAGTGACAAGATCAACACCTTGGCCTCCACCACGCCAGTGTCCCAAGCTGCTGTCATGACCTGTGATGCCCAGGCTCATCCCCCACCCTCTTACAGGTTAGCGCTTCACGATAATCAGAATAAATTGTTTGACATGCCTTAAAATTTCAGTGGCATATACCCTGAGAGTTATGGATGACACAGAACTCAGCAAGTATACCTGTCCAGCGTATCTTTACTGATATGGATAGCTTGAGTTATGCTTAAAACACTCGGGGCGTATCTCTTTTTACTTCTTTTGTCTGAGTGTTGTCTTTTAAGTCTGTTATTGTCTGACGATGGAGAAATAATAGAACAGTGATATTCCTGTATCGCCCTGAATAGAGAAGTGTAGCGTGCTCCTTTACCTCTCTAGTTTGAGAGTATGTAAGCTGAATAGAATTGTTTGAATGTCGTAATAATACATTATGAAAAGACTTCATCATGCTGAAAGAGTTACAGAGCATCAAGTTGACGGGATTACAGGGTTATGTGATTAGAAAGACTATTAGAATTTCGTATGCTGTTTTCTTCCTTCTATCAGTGCCATCTTAGTACAAAAAACGACTCGATCGAGAGCAGGATATATTCGTGAACTTCTTGCCTGTTTGGCGTGATTGAGAGAAGACAGAGGTGCACCCACACAGACAGGAGTGAGGAAGCAAACGGTAAATTAAAACAGTCAGTAGTAAACTCTAATATAATTGTAATATTTAGATCCAGCAGGCCTGTCAGCCCCGCACCTGTCCCTTAGCGAAAAACTTATGGGTCTAGCCTCACAGACTGCAGTGGGTCAGTCGGCAGCCCTAACTTGTGCTGCTCAGGCCCACCCCACCCCCAAACACAGGTAAAGTTACGGCATTTAGCACGCTTGCAGGTGGATATTGTGAAGTGGATGTTGTGAATACTGTATAAAAAAAAAAAATTGCTTTATATAGAGTTTCGTCTTTATGCACAGTACACTGTAAGCAAGACTGTGTGTGAGGTACCTTGTCGTGTCAGGCTCCAGTCATTCGTAAGATCAGGAACTCTAATCACAGTGGTATGTGTGGCGGTCATAGATCCTGTAGGTCTGTCAGCACCTCGCCTCGCTCTCAGTGACAAGGTCGACCTGTCTGGGGCTCTGATAGGACAGGTGGCAACCCTTCACTGTCAGGCACAGGCGCACCCCATACCACGCTACAGGTATCACACGCTGATATCCGGTCTGTCTTAAGTCTTCATTTTTAGCACAGAGGCAGCTGTCTTGGTGTTGGGAATGGTAAGTATTGGTTTGCACCGTGAGTAAGTTCGTGTGTTGTTATATTTAGTTTTTGGTGGACCTTTTTATGACGTTTGTGTGTGTGTGTGTGTGTGTGTGTGTGTGTGTGTGTGTGCGTGTGTGTGTGTGTGTGAGTGTGTGTTGTTCTCAGAAGGAAATCATGGTTAAAATGACGAAGGTCAAAAGCGGCGGGAATTTTCTACTGATCTGTTGCCTCACACGTTCATTTTTCTTCTGTGATTTTACATTACAGTACTGTACTCTACCCACGTCATGAAACGAGTAAATCTTCATGCTTCACCATCATTATATATAGGACCTCTGTAGAGATTGCCTTTTCCTCACACTTATTAATTATCATTAATCTTGTTAGTTCAGGTTTTTAATCGCTGAGTATGGGAAGACCATGATAGCCAACTTAATTATTATCTACCAACGCTGTAAATGTTATTTCTGTAGGCGAGAATGAGTGGGTCATGATTTTTTCATTTCTTTAACTCTGATAACGACGACTGAATAGTGACTTTTTGGATGCATCGTTCAGCAGTACGATTAGCTGATGCTTAAAGAAATTTTCATTAACCCCTCAGTTATACGCCATCTTTTCTGTTTTACTCTGGATTCTGTCAAGTGGTTTGTCTGATTGGAGGGATTGACCCCTGGACGAAAGGAGATTTCCATGTTGTATCATATTCTAACATTAGGTGAAGTAAAAAAAAAAAAATAAATAAATAAAGTAAGTCATCAGTAGCGTTCTGGGAGTTAATGGTCTGCTTTGTACTGGCTCAGAGTTGTGATGGCAGGGTCGGGTGGTGGGGAGAGAGATTAATTGTTACCCAGCAAGGCCAGAGCACATTTATTAGTGCAGATGAAGTAATGTAGTTGTTGTTGCGGTTGATGTGTCAGAGCCGGGCAGCCTGAGTGCACCCCGCCTGGCCGTCAGTGAGAAGTTTACCAGCCTGGTCTCCACCACACCTGTGAAACAGCCGGCCGTCATGACCTGTGCTGCCCAAGCTCACCCACCACCCACGTACAGGTTAGAAGCACTCTTTGATATTGACAACTGTGGATGGCGTAAGATGCACGAAAATTTGTTGGCGAGGCAAGAAAGACCACATCCACTCCACTGCCATTGTTCGTTCGTACGCAGAGTAAATTGGTTAAGATAAAAAAAAATAGTCGTTAAGTACTTCAGACTCATTTAAGCAGTTCTGAAAAACGGAGGTGCACCTACACAGGCATAGGTGGTAGGGAGGGGGGAGGGAGTCGGATGGCAGGGTCGGCGGTGAATCCTAATGAAGTGGTGACATTTAGATCCAGCAGGCCTTTCGGCCCCGCACCTGTCCCTTAGTGAGAAGCTCTTGGGTCTTGCATCACAAACTTCAGTGGGTCAATCAGCAGTCCTCATCTGTGTCGTCCAAGCCCATCCCGCTCCCAAACAGAGGTAAAATTATAACCATTAGTCCCGTACACAGGAGGCATGGAGGTGCACATCACGGGTGGGATCTTGTTAGCGTAGAAGAAATGAAAACTTTGCTCTTCCTGTTTTGAAACACATTTCACCGTAAGCGTGGCTGTAAGTAAGGTACTCAACCGCCTCGTACTATGAAGTCTTCTTTATTTTGTTCGCTCTGCCTACTTATGATTTATTGAGTTTTAGGAGACATCGAACTGGAGAGATTATATTGCAGGCTATATTGACCCCTTCATTTACAGTGAGCTCCCACAAGCTGAATGAATTCTTCTAGCGGTTTCAAGATTGAAATAAGAACGTCATCGAACTGAAAGGGTCAAGTATCGTGTCAGCTCCCCAGAATAATTTGTAAGACCAGGAACTGTAATTACTTTGGTATGTTTGGTAACCATAGAGCCTGTATGTCTGTCAGCGCCCCGGCTTGCTCTGTGACAAGCCAGAGTTGTCTGGGGCGGCAAGAGGGCAGGTGGCAACCCTTCATTGCCAGACCCAGGCCCACCACACACCTGACTACAAGTACTCCACATGCTTATGCAGTGTATCCTCTTATCAGACATTTCTGAAGCATCGGCGACGGTAAGTATCATATCGATGATTACTGTGGAATTTCGTGTTTCGTCGCTGATACTTAATCGGATATTTTCATTGTACCAGTACCCTGTTTGCCAGGGCTGTATGACCTTTGATTGTTTCCAGATTTCTAGTAGGACTAGCCTACGACAGTTTCGATCGACAGTAGAGTGAAGCTATCAGTATCACACTGGTAAGATTTTTATAGGTGAACACATCAAGCGAGAGTTAATAAGGTACCCTGTCAGATTAGGGCTCCTAACAGTGTTTAGGAGGATATCTATTTAACCCTTGTGTGTGGTGGCCGTAGAGCCGGTAGGATTGTCAGCTCCGCGCCTCGCCCTGAGTGAGAAGCTTGTGCTGTCAGGGGCGCCAGTGGGACAGATAGCGACACTGAACTGCAAGGCACAGGCACATCCCACACCACAGTATAGGTAAGTTACACATGTATAATGCAACAACTATACCCTTTTTATTCTAACCTGGTCTAAAATCGGCATCTCTCCATCTTGAATATTAAGCATTAACAACAGTTGTACTATAGGATATGATGGTATTCAGGAATAGGTGTCATGAAAAGGATGCTGAGTCCATTATGCCACTGAGTTACGTGGAATAAGGTGCGAAAAGACAAAAATCTGGGCTAGGTTAGAGTAAAAAGAGTGCAGTAATATTTGTGTGGGTCACACCACGGCACCGACACACCTGACAAGTGCACAACACTTTATCACAGGCCGGCTTACCTCAGATCATGGTTAATTTTAAATATCTCGGTTGACGTTATGTTTCCGAGACACCTTTGTGAATATTTATGCTGCATCGCCATTATCAGGCGTAATCTGTTACGAAATGTAAAATTTGTTATGTATGAACTGGACTTCAATACGCTCAAGCACGTGAAGTTATTAGCGATGTTAGCATACTTGCCCACACCGTGTCACTCGTATCATATATTTGTGGCAGTTGTAACAGATTGTATTTATTGATCTTGCATCTGTCGTGCCTTAGCATTATCATTGTGATTTGCAGTGCGTATTGGAGGTGGCTCCTGTTTGTTGACTACGTGTGTGTGTGTGTGTGTGTATGTGTGTGTGTTACTGACCGTGCCTGGTGTAGAGCCGGTGGGTTTGGCTGGACCGAGGTTGTCTGTGAATGAGAAGTTAGAAGCTGCAGAGGCTGGCCAGGGCGCCCCAGCCACCCTCGTTTGCTCTGCCCAGGCTCACCCCGTCCCGCAGTTCAGGTGAGGGAAGTCCTACCTCGCTTCATATTCTCTTTTATTCGTTCTTACAGGTTAGTGCACAGTTATACTTCCGCTCCTCAGATTAACCCCTTCAATGGTTGAAGTAGTGGCGGCCATCATCCACTCACTTGATGTTGTGCTGCCTACTTCTTCCATCACCTTTATCAGTCTTTTTCTGTCTGCCCTCCTCTCTTCTTATTTCTACCGTCTTTCCTTCCACTTTTTATTACTCTTCTTTCCTTTTCAGGTGGCTTTGCATTGTGACAAACCTGTAAGTCAGGAAACCATTTATAACGCTGAGTGGTAACCATATAACTAACCCATAAATGTTACCTACGTGTCAACAAGATGGGTTGTTGGAGGGCTAGTGCCCCTTCCAGTAAAAGAACGAACTCAAATACAGACGGTCTCCCTTTTTGGGATCGTGGCGTTTGGCTTTAGGAAGATAGAATCAGAGGACTTACTTCTTACCCCCAGACGATTTTATTTAATTCCAGGAAGAACTCGATTAGTGAAAGGGGTATTAAAGGCTGTATCTACTCCCTCCAGTTCGGAAAAATCTCTCTTACGTAGATTACCGTACAGTCGTCCGGGGGGAATAAAAAGATATTATTAAAGACGTCACCTTTTTAGAAAGATTAAGTACAACACCGTGGTGCTTTAGGTCAGGAATTTATGCAAGTGTATCGCAGAACCGTGAGTCGTTCAAATGGAAGTGTCATGACCACATACTGAAGTTGTGATTATTGAGGAGGGTGGTATAAGAGGGTTGTAAGTTTCAGTTAACACAAACATCAGTATATGAGTACGATTCTTCCATTTGCCGGCGATCGTTAAAACAGGATGGCAATATATTCTTTCAAGCGTATCTGGGCAGGTTTTTGAAGGCACTTAGGGATATAAGAATGATCATGTGTTAGAGAAAATTCGGTGTTCTGTAGGTAAATCACCCACCCGATCACCCAAAGAATACACCACACATCACCACAGTTCGGCCGTATTTCATAGTAATACCGGTATTTTATTATTAATTTCGAAACGTTTGTAAGGATACTTCTGTGGCCTTAGTGTCATCATGCGTGGTCCGTCATCAAAAGAAAACGTATGTGAACTGGACTTATTACTGCCTTCGAGGACGTAAACTTCACCACGGTATTGGCGATATTTACCCAGCTAATGGTACTTAAAACCCGCATCCCCCAGTTGGTATTGTTTATGCGAGTTGGTATCTGTTTATGACCTACTTTTTATGGTAAATGTGTGTGTGTGTGTGTGTGTTTTATTAAGATATTGAGTTAGTTATTAACCGTGCCTGGTGTAGAGCCGGTGGGTTTGGCTGGACCGAGGCTGTCAGTAAGTCAGAAGTTCGAGGTTGCTGAGGCTAACCAGGGAGCCCCAGCCACCATCGCCTGCTCTGCCCAGGCGCACCCCGTGCCGCATTTCAGGTCAGACCTCCCTTACCATTATTATGAGTCTCCTGTCTTCCATTATCCAGGTTAATTATCCATAGCTTGTGATAAGGTGATTTTTTTTCTCTCATCCCTTTCAGACTCTTAGGTTTCTTCGTTGTTGTTAGTGTTTCATGGCTTGTCTTGCAGTTTAGATGAGGCCTAGTCTACTTCAGACCTGCTTGCCTTTCTTCCCTCGTTTTGGTTAGTTTGCTATAGCTTGTTTTGCAGTTCGAGTGAGATCTCCCCACTTCACACACGCTTTCTTCTCTTCCTTCATATTAGTGACTGTGTTACTCCTGAAGAAGACCATGAAGGCGCAAGGTACAGGAAACCTATTTAACATTTTGGCGTTTTCTCTTATTGCCCCATTAAAGTTTCTTCTGAGACGTAGCATAAAACTGTCCGAATTTAACAGTACTCAAGTAAGTCACGGCTGTATTAATAAAACTGAGTGCGCTAAGGTGTGAGCAGGATCTTAACTTTTGTTGATCATTTATGGAACACTTGTAGTTGATAGATGTGATCATCTTGCATCCCATGTTACTGATACAGAAAGATCAGACATGTTCTGTCAGTATTACATTCCTCAGAAGTTATAGTAAAAAATTAGGGGCTTGTCCACACCTGTGCACTTATTAAGAAAAAAAAATAAAAGACCTCAGTCCTTGGTGAATGACCTCTGTGGAAGGTGAGTGACGAGCTGTGTGGAAAGTGAGTGATTGTTATGGCATGTCAGTAGTCGCATATTAAAGCTAACACAGTACTCTTTTCACCTTATCCGCAGGGATTATGCGAAAACATGGATTAATTTGAAGCTCTTCGTCTGGAAGAGAAAGTAGATGCTGTGTAGGTAAATTATTCTCAAAATCTGTACACCGGACCTGTGCACTACACCACAATGCCCCTGCGTACATCGCGCGTTGTAACCTCTCATTTCATATGGTACTTCTGAAGCGATTGTGGGAAATTTTTAAAATTACCAGTCAAAGAAACTTGCATAATATGGCGTGTTCAGCTCCCGATAAGTTAGGATGTTAAAGTTTACTTGGAATTTACGATATTTTCGGAAGTTGTATGACCAAGTACCCACATCCTCTTTTTGTCTTGTTTTTTAATTAGTGTGTGTGTGTGTGTGTGTGTGTGTGTGTGTGTGTGTGTGTGTGTGTTATACTGACCTTGCCTGGTGTAGAGCCGATGGGTTTGGATGGACCGAGATTGTCAGTGAGTGAGAAGGTTGACGCCGCTGAGACTGTCCAGGGTGCTCCAGCCATCCTCTCGTGCTCCGCTCAGGCTCACCCCGTCCCGCAGTTCAGGTGAGACTTTTCTTATCGCAGAGCCCTAGATCTTCCTTCCCTCAGTTTAGTGTTCCGTAACTTGGCCCGCAGTTCAAGTGAGAGAATCCGTACCTCACTCCAGACGAGCTCATCTTCCTTAATTTAGGTTAGGGTGCCGCGACACTTGCCAGAAACGTCACCGACAAGGTGAAACGAAGTACCGGGTTAGAGCCGCTGCATTATCCGAGTCTGGATATTAGACGGACTCTGAGCTTCGTTTCCTTTTGTCGATCACATGTTTGCAACAAGTATGGCTGCACACTTAGTCTGTCATATGTCTCGCAGCTCAAGTGTAAGAATCCGTACCTAACCCCAGACGAGCTCATCTTCCCTCATTCATGTTAGTCTGACATAGCTTGTCTCGCAGAGCACGTACACAACTGGTCAGCACTGGAAATGTCTTGTAGCTGCGTTTCCCTCTGCCTATGACATTCAAGTCTTTCAGTAAATGCACTGATTCCAGGCATCTCGAAATTAATGGTTATTGGATTTCGGCTCACTTTTGTTTGACTGTCATTCTAAGGACAACATTTTGTAGGTTTACAGCCTTTCTTGATTAAAAAAATAAATAAATAATAGTAATCGAGACCCTCCTACCTCACTGTACACAAACTCGTATTCTTTTCATTTTTTTTCTTTCACAGTTCATTTAAGGGTTTCGTTATACAGTACTTGACGACTAGCTGGGTCGTCATCACTCATAGCTTGTCTCAAGGTTCTGGTGAGAGCTTCCTTACCTTCCCTCACACTAGTTTTCTTATCTTCCCAGTGCGGGTTGGTATGTCTTAAGAGTTGCGTCTGTTGCTGCCTCTACTGGAAAAGTCGAAAAGGTCGAGAAGAAGAATCGATTTTTTCCCCTACCTTGCATCTTTGCTTTTTCTTTTGATGTGCCTTTTTTAACGACTAAACACAGTACAGTCGGACTTTAACGCAATACTCAGGTGCGTGCAGGTGAGGCAGTCCTTGATTCACTCAGGGCTTTGAGAGAGGTGAGTGATGTGTTACTCTCGGTTTGTTCTCATTTGGCAGATCTGTAACCCCTTTTCAGCTTAGCTGTCGGCTAAGTATTGTCCACTTAGTTACCAAGTCCAGTTAGTTACCAAGGAGACTCATTCCTACCTTTTAACTAAGACTCATCGAATATCACTCAAGAATTGGAATTCGATCTGTTCGAGTGGCCTGTTTCGGTGTGTATATATATATATGAGTGTATGATTAAGAGAAATTGTTAAAAGTACATTCTGAACATTATCTTAAGCGATTTTTTTAAAGCATAGATGGATTTAAATCAGTTCATGTAGTAGAGGAAATGTGATACTTGAAATCTGTAATCTTATTTAATTAAAACTTTTGTTAGAGTGACGGCAGTGTACTCGTACTTTACAGTCCCGGTCAGTATCTTCTTAACATTTCTGGGGTTCCAAACTAATGGCGAAGAGGGCTGTTACTATTTGCTGTCCTACACTCCCATGTATTATGCTTTCAAGTTACATGTCTGGATTTCCACATGATCTGAATTCCACGTGCATCTGGATTTCCACGTGCACCTAGATTTCTGCGTGTCTGTATTCCACGTACATTTGGAATCCCACTTGATGCATTGTGTTGCTGAGTTGCTGATGTGTTGGTGTGGTGTATTTATGTGTGTGTGTGTGTGTGTGTGGCAGAGCCGACGTCAACGGTGCGGCCGACAGTGAAGGACTCAGGCATTAAGCTGCTGGAGAGCCGCGCAAGGATCAGAGCCCGCGCCACTCTGCTGTGTACGGTGCAGGCCCACCCGGTGCCCGCCTTC
Source organism: Birgus latro (assembly GCA_018397915.1). Lineage (NCBI taxonomy): Eukaryota > Metazoa > Arthropoda > Malacostraca > Decapoda > Coenobitidae > Birgus > Birgus latro. The sequence continues at coordinate 35,031 of JAGKTI010001778.1, forward strand.
AGGTCGGTCGTATCTCCTCCCTCCCACCTTCCCCTTCATACCCACACTACCACTACCTCACTGAGTTTGCTGTTTTGTCAGGTTCAGGTAATCTGACATTCGGAATTATGTTAATTTTATCCTGTGTAATTTCGTTCTTATTATTTTTATTTGCTACTTCCGTCAAATAGCATAACTCTGAACACAATGTTTAGCTTGCAGCGGAAAATTTCTTGCTTCTTTGCTTACCGGGCAACAGAATAATTATCGCTTCGCGGTGTATTTTAAAACTTCATATTACATTATGATCTTTGTTACTGATGCAACATATCAGAACCCGTTTGGCAGTGCTAGTAAATATTACGAAAAGTTTATATGTATATAAACTACCCTCGCAAACCCTACTGCGGCCCCTTGTGCGCCTAGGGTCGGGCACTAACTTGGATGGAAGTCGCAATACTTACCTTACCCTTAAAAAAATGGTTAAAAGGAAAATATAAATGCTTTTCACTCAGCACCTCAGGCCAGCGTGAGACCCACTCGTAAGGACGGGGAGTTCTTAGGTCAGATGCGCATAGTTGGGGTAGGGAGGCCCACTGCCCTCACCTGCAGCGTCCAGGGCTCACCACCACCCTCCGTCAGGTCAGTGGGCTCATGAAATAAGTCGTCAGGATACACATGTGGTTCTTTCTCTGTCTGTCTGCCTTGCAGCTGCTTTCATTTCAGTGATCCAGTGGAATGAATGACATCGTCAGAACATGCTTGCTTTCTCTTCTCATTTTGTGCTGTGTTATTGCCTTCAAGTTAGTGGTCTTCTGCAATGAATTATGTCGTCAGCGCACAAATTGCGCTCATTTCTTCTCCTTTCATCTGTACTCCTCCTTTCCTGTTTCTCCTCCCAGTGTACTTTTGTGGTAGTGATTGGGTCTCCTCAGCAACACCTCTCGCCCGATTATGAGGTAACTTAAACATTTCCAGGGTCTCTAGTTCACTTGGAACATATCTGAAAGCATTTTAAAAATCAAAGAGGACTTACTCTCAGGATAACAAGGGCATCACGTATAAATTCAGTATCCATAATATTATATTAGAATATTGATGTTATTTAAAGAGTTTTAGTCTATTAACATGACAGTGGGATAAATAGAAGCATGGACTTAGGGAATGAGACGCCAAAAGAGACAAGCAAGGTAAGTGCTATGACGACTGGGGAGTGTTGGATAGTGTGCTGTGTGGAAGTAGAGTTAGAATGATGGTGATGATGATAGCCGGCAGAGACGAGCAAGGTAGGTGCTGTGTGACGGCAGGGGAGTGTTGCATTGTGTGCTGTGCGGAAGTAGGTTCAGGATAATGAGAATTAATAGGGGAAAAAAAATCCCATCCAGCACCCCAGGCCAGCGTGCGACCCACCCGCAAGGACGGGGACTCGATAGGTCAGATGCGTTCCGTCGGGGTAGGGAGCCCCACTGCCCTAACCTGCAGCGTACAGGGCTCACCACCCCCCTCCGTCAGGTCAGTGGACTTTTATAGTGAGTTTCATCTTCAGGATATAGTCGTGGTTCTCCTTCTGTCTTTCTTTGCTGTGTTAATTTTTTCGGTCATTGGTCAGCTAAAGCAGTTCACGTTTCTAGGAGGCATATTCTAGCTTCTCTTTTTGCACCCTATGCTGTGTTGATGCTTTCTAGGTGGTGATCAGCCCAAATGAGTCTTGCTTCTTCAGTCAAGGTAGGTAATGCGTGACGGTAGGGGTGTATAAGGTTGTACTGTAGTGGCATGCAAGAGAGAGGTACTACTGTATATACCATCGTTACGTGTATACCCCAGTTCCCCAAGCCAGCGCCGCCCCCAGACTGCGGGAGTGGCCCATCCCTAGCTCTGTCCCCCAAGCAGCCTCCCATGCCCTCGTCTGTAACCTCCAGGGCTTTCCCATACCCTCATACAGGTAATTCTAAGAAGTCTGTACTATTCTTAACTTGGAGGAACCTGGGCACTTCGTTCTTAGTGATTTATTTTACGTATTAGACATAATTATTTATAACATATTGTTTCTAATTTGTATAAATATAAAAGACGAAAGTATTAAAGTTAAAAGAAATAGAACTGGTAAGGAAGAGGTGCCTGAGAGTCTTAGATGTAACCCGAATCTTCCATGATGTCACGCAAGTACTACATTAGCACGGTGTTGTAGTGAGAATGCGTATTTTTTGGTGCGAGGTGGCGATGGTGCAAAGTAGCAGGGAATAAAATTTGAGAATCATAGTGAAGCAATACAAAGCTCAACTATTATTGTACTTTTCAATTGTACTGTGACGCAGAAATTTAATGAAAGAATCCGAGAAGTTTACTTTGCTTTGCGACACGCATTTTTCGTAGTATTTAGCTGAGCATTAAACCGGTTATAATGTCTTAAGTTAGGAAAATAATTTCGCTTTAATTTGAAGCCAGGCTCAGTAGGCAAAATAATACATACGCTATCCCGATATTCTGGCTGGTTTAGATTAGTGAGTGAGTGGCTGGAAAGAAAATCTGAATTGAATGTAGGGAGTGAATACGTAAATCGACAAGAGAACTTAGTAAAATGTGGTCGACTGAATCACTGAGTTTTTGAATACATGAGAGAGTGAAAGAATCAGCCAGCCTAGTAAGCATTTGAATTAACAAATTAATCAGGTGAGGTCGAAAAAAAAAAAAACAGGGCTCCTGGGCTCTGGTTCCTTCTTTCTTACATTAAAAAAATGGAACGAGAGAAGCAGTGACTGAATTGAACGAGTGTCAGTAAGAAAGTAAGAAGGGCCAGTTATAACCAACACTGTCCGTGAAAAGTCAAATAAATAAATCAAGAAGTAAGTTGATGAGAAAGGATAAGGGAAAGAAAAAATCTCTGGCCTCGAAAATCAGATGCCACGACCAGTACCACCCCGAAGCTTCAGGAGATTCCCTTCCCCGCTACCGTGTCTAAGGGCGCCACTGCATCCCTCACATGCCGCGTCCAGGCCTTCCCTCTGCCCTCCTTCAGGTAGGCAGTGTGTGTGTGTGTGTGTGTGTGTATGTGTGTGTAAGTAATTGTTTCTGCGGGTGTGTCAGTGTGAGAGAGAGAGAGTGAGAGAGAGAGAGAGAGAGAGACTAGGCCACACCCTGTCAGATTATAAAAGGAACATTTCACTATGACATTTATTTATGCAATCTAGGAAAACTTTAAACATTCAGCAACAAGTACACAGTTTAACAGTAAAGTATTTTCCCATCTCCTCTGTATTCCGTCACTGAATTAATAAACACTTGAATATAACATAGTGGACTGAGGTGTACTTTGCCATTTATTTCTGGGTGGTACTGTCCACCTCTGTCTGCCACGTCAAGTTAAGCGTCTTTAAATCCAGCAGTGGGAAAAGCGCAGGGGAGGTGAATGGACTTGTAGTAATTGACTGCACAGAGCAAGTCTCGGTAAGATAGGTCCGTGAAATTAGGTCAGAGGCGAGCACTTGAAGGCGCGTGAGTAGGAATGACCTTGAGGCGGGAGTGAACTAGGTCGGGTCATGAGGGGTTTCTCTCTCTCTCTCTCTCTCTCTCTCTCTCTCTCTCTCTCTCTCTCTCT
>JAGKTI010001778.1:43517-77078 GCA_018397915.1 Birgus latro
TAATCAGTAATTTCCTCGGCCATTTTGTGTTCAGTGTTACAATATTAAGAGTGGCGTAATTTTGCATTATAATAAAAAAATGAAAATATCCAACCATTAGCAACAGGTTTTCAGAGAGATATTATATATATATATATATATGGTAGGTGGGGGCGCTCACCATCCACTCACTCGATGTAGTGCTGCTTTGGGTGTCTGCCCATTCCTCTCTTCCATCCATCCTCTTCTGTCTTTCTTGCCTTCACTGTTTCCTCTTTCTTCTTTCTACGGGTGACTTTACACTCCCTCTTCTGTCTTTCTTTCCTTCATTCTTTCCTCTTCCTTCTGCCTATGGGTAACTCTACACTGAGTGACAAGCGAAATGGTTTCCTGTTGACCAGAAAACCATTTACTATGCTGGGTGGTAACCATATAACCAGATTATGGCGCCTGGTGGTTTAGTGGGTAATTAAGGTGCTCCAGTCTGATTGAGCCTGTGTAGGTTTATATCCAAGGGATGGTTGGGGTTTATTGCTTATGTAATGCCACTCAGGGATGAGTGAGGCTGGTCACTCTCATCTGAAATGTATGTATACAATTATTTAAGATATTTGTAGGGTAGAGAGGTGACAGTTTTGAACCTGGGTGGTTGACACTGTTTTCCATGTATGAGATGTGAATGCTGAAATGTATTATTCAGTCCCATCTCTTGTAGCGGTGGTTTAATTTTGAATGTTGATGCTGTATAAGGTTTTGTCTTTTTTTTTTTAATGAAAGTTTCAGAAAATGCCGTTCGGAAGATGATCGACCGATGCAATGTCTAATAGGGCTTCTTGTTCACAGATGGTTCAAGTTCTCCGAGAATGGCCGCAAAGCTCCAGTGGAACTTGGTGACCGTGTGAAGCAAGTTGGAGGCACCCTTATCATCCGTGAAGCCAAGGTGGATGATTCTGGGAAATACCTTTGTGTTGTGAACAATTCCGTTGGCGGCGAGAGTGTGGAAACCGTTCTCACTGTTACAGGTAGGTTGTGCGCCTGTCACTTTCGATGGGGTAATGTTAAGTCATAGCTCAGAAAAAGTCATTGGAGTACATTAGGAAGTACTGGAGGCCTGTTGGCCCATGACGAGGGTATCTGACGGGGGGGAAAAGTTAATGGTACTAAGATCAAACCAATGTGTAAGAGAAAATTATAGAAAAGAGGAAGATTCTCCTCCACCCACCACACCATCTGATTAAGGTGGAAGAAAAAGGACAGAAAAAAAACCATGCTTGTTAGAAAGAAACAGGATGAGAATTTTTATAGAAGCAGCAGAAGAGGAACAGCTTTGCATCATGTAATCTGTATTCTACAAATCTGTAAAAAATAGAGTGTAGAGAATCATCGAATGTTCTTGATATTAAGCAAACTGAAATACAGACAGGAGCCGCAGACGACGCGACAGCCGGAGCCAGCACCCCCAACCCCCCAAGTACTACCAGGGGCCCGCCACTAACTCTGAGCGGCTCCAAACAGGAACGGCACACCTGTACCTTTCCCCAGCGCCCCTCTTACTCCCAACCGATGCCCCGGGAAGGTAGCAGTTGTCGCCACCTAGTTTCCGGCCAGAAATTCACTCGCCAGGTAAGAGGTGGAGTTTACAACTCCATGCAACACCGTGGTATTGGCCATTGTCATACCGGGCACGGGGCAGAACCGGCCTCAGTCCATTCCCCGGTTGCATCCCCACTACAGGGCCGCGACACAGGCCGTAAGTCGTGTCGGTTGGGCAGGACAGGCCAACAACCGTCCGCTTCCTGTAGTTGTGCCCCCCAGAGCAGCGCCACAGTATCGGCTACAAGCCATGCTGGGTTTGAGACAGGATAGGCCATTGTCCATCCCTCTGCTGCTAGTCCTCGTCGCTGCATGGTACAGGCCCCTAGCCACACCAGAGCTACAACCCCGCTGTGCCACCACAACGTTGGACTCTAGTCACGTCCAGCCAGAGGCAGAGCAGGCCATTAGCCGCCCCGAAGCTGCAGTCTCCTGTGCCGCTACGGCGTTGGCCACTAATCACGTCAGGCCAGAGTTTAAGCCGGCCATCGTCCGCTTCTCTTCCACAGGAGATCCTGTAGCCTGAGAGGACCAGTCTCCCGAACCATGGCAAGGCCTTACCTGAGGTCTTGGTTCCCTGTGACTCCAACCGTGTGAACAGCAGCAGAGGCAGAGTCCTAGCAGATGTGGCAGCCGACGACCAGACCTGTCCACCACTCCCTCAGCCCAAGGTTCCCACATGGTGATCCTGACGGTGACGCCGCCCTCCAACTGTTGCCGCAGTCCAGTCATCCCGGGAAGGATCTTTGTAATACATGTAACAGTTACTGCCTTGTTTTTGTGTCCAGTCCTTTCCCTAAGAATTGCCGACCCGGTCTAGGCTAGGGACCCGCTGTAGCCTGCGTATTTGAGGGATGAGAAACCGGCCCACAAATACATAGCATAACACTGGTGGCCAGCTGTGGTTCTTGACCCGGACGGTGGAAAGAAGGACTGGAAGAAAAAAATTAACAGAATGGCAGCTAAAACACATGTACCCCTACCAAAATTCGATCCAGAACAATGTGACATCACTACGTACTTAGATATGGTCAAGCCATTACTAGACATCGGGTTTGATAACGATACACAGAAAATAGCTGTCACTCTACCTCACGTGGGAAAGGTGGTAGCTAGTATAGCACCAAAAATAGTCCCAGATCTCACGTGGACCAGATTTACAAAAATTGTAACAGAGCACAGATAACATGAACACTGGATTGGACACTCAGATTCACTGATTTGCAGTAATGGCTCCAAAACCTACAAATGATCCTACGCATTATGTCCTCATTATCTTGGCTTGTAGTCAACAGAAGTCAAATAAGAATAACGGTGTTGCACAAAAACAAATGTATCTAACACAAATATTTCAATGAGAGCAATTGAACGTCATTGTACAATACATGGTATGTCAGGTCTTTTTCACACCTGTTAGCTTGTGCCGCTTATCGTCACTTTGTGACCTTCACACTTCGCCATACTGAGGAGCATTCAAGCAAAAATAGACTCAATTTGAAAACACAAATGGGAAAATTATTATCAGTAAGCTACACAGATTATTCCAGCAGTAGAATATCAACTGTTGGAGAATCTTTGTAAGTAATTTGATGAAAATGTTTGGTACTCTTTTGTGCAATGGTTCTGCATCAACCTCCATGGCCCAGATTGGTGACTAGTCAGCAAGTAATTGATGTGGTGCACAATAGATACACATTAATTACAGTGACTGCCAAGAAATTACAAAAGACACAATTGACCCAAACCAGTTTTAATGTTAGCTTTCATGATATCTCATAGCCAAAGCTGCAAGTACCCAGTCTTACTGGAGGAAAACCAATAGTGTAGGTCCTGAGCTGTATGATGTAATAACTTTCTTTGACTTTCTCCACATCTGGATATTTTTCAGTCATAAATTTCAGGAACAGGCTTCGCTGATTAGGTTAGTGGCGATGAAAATGTAGGCAAACTATTAATATGATCATGAACACATTGTGCCTTCAGTTTAGTAGTACTTTTGTTCACCACCAGCCTAACATGCTTCTCACCTAGTCCACAGATACTCAGGGAGGCTTTCTTACACACACGTGACTTAGTAATATTATACTTGATTGTATAAGTCACAGTATCACTGTTTGGGACTTTGCAGGTGTACTGGTACAGTATTTGGTTACTCAGTGATTGCCGGTACAGTATGCCATTTTAGTCAGCAAGACCCAAGCAATTTTCTATCTCTGCCACAATTACAGGCCTTGTCAGTTTCTCAAAGCAACCATCACTACATGCAGGCCCTGTTTTACGCTGTGAGACAGTTTCTTCAGTGTCATGACTGACGAATACCTTAATTACATAATACCTACACTTTGTCAACTTTCCCTTCTCATTCGGACATTCCTCGCTATTTTTCTTATGTTGGAAAGTTTCTGATACCTCAGCTCCTACCTCCTCATGCAAAGACACATTGTTGCTGCAACTTATAATGCCTATTATTGTCATTAAGTCAGTAAATAATAGTAAAAACACTGGAAGATACACTCGCTACTGCAAGCTTAGCCGCCAAACTGAATGTAGATTGTAAACATTCTTAATAGTGCATGGATGGAACACTCTGATTGGTCTGCTGATCATAAAAGCATGATGATTGGCTCCCGAATTGAGAGCTGCTCAATCATTGGGGGATGCCAGAGGGAGGGAGCATACTGATCAGAAGAAAGCTGCACTCAGTGGGATTTTCAACCATAATGGTTGATTCATCCTCAGATCATGTAGGGATGGAGAAAGACAATGCTATACTGCTCTAGGACCATTACTGCAGTTGCGATAGTGCGCGGCTGGGGAGTGTCCAATCCAGTGTTCATGTTATCTGTGAACAGACGCTATTACCCCATCATTAGGAAAAGTTGTTGCGATGTCACAACTCGACGCCTTGCCCCGCCCCTAAGTTCAAACCCCTCCCCCCTTCCCCCTTTACCCGATCACCTGTCCCCCCATCAAGCAGAGACCCTACATCACCTGTTGCTTGAATATCAAGACCTGTTTTCAACGAGGCCCGCCAGCTTGGGACATACAACATACCTGGCCCACAAAATTTACACTACCGGGCCCCCTATTCGGCAACCCTCCCACCGGAAGAACCCCCACCAACGGGCCAAAGAAGACAGACAGGTCCATGAAATGCTGGACGCTGGCATCATCACGCCTTCCACCAGCCCTTGGTCTTCCCCCATCGTCCTCATCCAGAAAAATGACGGCGCCTTACGATTCTGTATAGATTACCGCCGCCTAAATGACATCACCATCAAGGATGCCACTCCCCTCCCCCGCATAGACAACTCCCTGGACTCCCTGCACGGCTTCACCTGGTTTTCCACGATAGATCTCCAGTCAGGATACTGGCAGGTCCCCGTTCACCCCAGGATCAAGAGAAAACGGCCTTTTCCACAAGTAATGGGAAGCATTATCAGTTCAGTGTTCTTCTGTTCGGGCTATGCTATGACCCAACCACCTTTTCTCGCCTCATGGAGTCCGTCCTCAGCAGCCTAATCTGGGAAGTCTGCCTGGCGTATCTCGATGACGTAATCGTTTTCAGCAAGACGTAGGCCAATCACCTGCATCGCCTCCAGCAAGTGTTCCAACGTATACGTCAGGCCGGACTGAAACTCAAGCCCACCAAGTGTGTCCTGGCCGCCCGCTCTGTTGCCCTTGTAGAACACATTGTCTCCGGGAAAGGCATCTCTCCGGACCCCGACAAGCTAAGAGCCATCGCCAACCAACCCCTCCTGCAGGACGCCTACCAAGTCCGTGCTTTCCTGGGACTTGTGTCGTATTACCGGTGGTTCATCAAAGGATTCGCCGACATAGCCAAGCCCCTACACGACCTAACTAAGAAAGGTGAGCCCTTCCTTTGGAGCAACGACTGGGTAACTGCATTCCACACCTTGAAGGAAAAACTCGTCTCCGCTCCCATCGTCACGTTCCCGAACTATGACCTCCCCTTCAGATTATACACCGACGCCTCGCTGGTAGCCATAGGTGCTGTCCTAGCCCAGGTCCAGGAAGGGCGTGAGCACATCATAGCTTGCGCCAGCCACACCCTAAACCCAGCTGAACGAAACTACGCTGCAAATAAGCGTGAGTGTCTGAGCATCGTTTGGGCCCTCAACTACTTCAGGGCCTACCTATCCGGCACTAGGGTCACCGTGATCACGGACCACCAGTCCCTTCAGTGGCTTCGGCAATCAGCCACTCAGAATGCCCAGCTCCTCCGCTGGTGCGAAGTGCTCGAGGAGTTTGACTACGAGATTGCTTACCGCCCCGAGAAGTTGCATACCAACGCAGATGCCCTCTCTCGTCTGCCGTTACAATTTCCACTCCCTCAGTCTGAGCTGATCCGGTGCTGGCAGGACCAAGACCGGCACCCCTGGATCCCTCCACGCCCGTTTCCGAAACTTCACCTGCAAGGGTACCAACTTTTCACACCATCGGGCCACCTCGTCCTGGATCCAGACTCCGCGATAGACGTCCTCACCCACCTCCACTCAGACAGTGGGACTCACCTGGGTACAAAATAACTGACCCAGGTTTTCACTGACCTCTACTGGGCCCCCAACCCTACGACTCTCACCTAGCATGTCACCCAGGTGTGTCGGGCGTGCTGCCTGGGAAAGGACATCACCCGTTCTGCGGGTCCTGCCGGAAAAATCTCTGCCCACAAACCTTGGCAGTTATTGTCTGTCGACGTCGTTGGACCCTTACCACCTAGATCCGGCTACAAATACTTCATAACGTTCATTGACGTCTACTCCAGATTCCTGATCGCTTGTCCGGCTAAGGAACACACCACTGTCGCCATAGCCGACGCCCTCATGCGCCACATCTTCCCCTACTTTGGCGTTCCCCAGGCCATTCACTCTGATAATGCCCCAGAATTCACAGGGCAAATCTGGAAGGAACTATCCTCCCTCTTCGGATTCTCCATTTCCCACTCTTCCCCCTACTGGCCCCAAGGAAATGGGGTATACGAGAGGAGTCACCGTACCCTGCTGAATCAGATCAGGACCCGCATCCAAGACACCCAAGATCAAGAATGGCCAGCGCATGTCAAAATCATCCAGTGGGGAATCAACACCTGCCCCCATGACGACGGCATCACCCCCCACGAGAGTGTCTTCAGCGAGGCACCACTCCTCCTCCCTCTCTGACAGCACCTCCAACCCCCCACTCCTTCCCCAACCATCGACCCCCTGCAGCACCTAAAACGCCGATTGCAGCACCTGCACACACACACCATGACACCCAAACTGATACTTCCTCCACGAACCCTTACAAACTCGGCGATAAGGTCTTCGTCGCCCGCCTCCCCACCCCCAACAAAATTGCACCCCGGTTCATTGGCCTCTTTACCATCACTAGAGTCCCCAACCCCTTCCAGGTCCCCATCCACTGCGACGGGGCCACCCGCACCTTCAGAAATCGCCACATCCACCCCACCAAAGACTCTGCCACCAACGCCAGCCCTTCACCGACTCCCTGAGCCAAACCAACAATCTCCACTCCCCACGACGAGCCATTCCCTTACTGCTCCTCCCCATCCCCATCCCACCACTCCCTCGCCGCCCAGAACTCCTGCACTGCTCCCACGCACAGCACCCTCACCACCACCGCGCTCCCCAGCTGTCACCACACCAACCACACCATGTACTCAGCCTTACCCCACGCAAATTACCACACCCCGCGCTCCACTCCCAACCTAGCCCCTGCCCCATCCCCCGTGACAGCCAATCGCACTACACCATCTCCTGCTTCGCCCGCCCCCACTCCCCATTCCCCGTCGCCACCCACTCCCCGATTAACCACCACCACCACCCGTTCCGGTCGTGTCTCACGCCCGCCCGCCTGTTACATCTCCACACCTATGCCCACCCCATTACCCTCTGACAGCCAACCGCCCACCCCACCCCCAAATACCACCCCCATCACAATCCCTACTTCTCGCCTCACATGGCGAAACCTGCCCAGCCACACTCCCAAGGGAACACCACCCCCACTCTTAGCCAGCCATATAAACCACGCCAGGCTACCCTTGGCCAGCATTCGCCTCCAAACCACCACCACCATGCGCATCACACGGATCGCCTGGATCCCGACCTTCGGGCGACACCAGTGCGTCAGAAGTATGCACCACCTACTGCAACTCCTCCAACAGGCGAACCACCCGTCCACCCTTCGCGTCGCCTTCTCCCACCACCTACAGTCCAACATACCAACGGACCACTGAACCACCTTCCTATATCACCTTCGACCCTACCACCAGACATCCAACACCAATCTATGCCACCTCCAGTCACGGGGTCGTGACTTTTTCACTGGAGAGGGTGGTGAAATACAGACAGGAGCTGCAGATGACGCAATGGCCGGAGCCAGCACCCCTAACCCCCCAAGTACTACCGGGGGCCTGCTGCTAACACTGAGCGGCTCCAAACAGGAATGGGACACTTGTACCTTTCCCTGGCTCCCCTCTTACTCCCAACCGATGCCCTGGGAAGGTAGCAGTTGTCACCACCTAGTCTCCGGCCAGAAATTCACTTGCCAGGTAAGGGGTGGAGCTTACAATTCCACGCAACACCGCGGTATTGGCCATTGTCATACCGGGTACGGGGCAGAACCGGCCTCAGTCCGTTCCCCAGTTGCATCCCCACTACAGGGCCGCGACACATTCCGTAAGTCGTGTCGGTCGGGCAGGACAGGCCAACAGCCCCCCAGAGCAGCGCCGCAGTATCGGCTACAAGCCATCCTGGGTTTGAGGCAGGATCGGCCATTGTCCGTCCCTCTGCTGCTAGTCCTCGTCGCTCCATGGTACAGGCCCCTAGCTGCGCCAGAGCTACAACCTCCTGTGCCACCACAACGTTGGCCCCTAGTCACATCCAGCCAGAGGCAGAGCAGGCCCTTAGCTGCCCTGAAGCTGCAGTCTCCTGTGCTGCTATGGCGTTGGCCACTAGTCACATCAGGCCGGAGTTTGAGCCGGCCATCGTCCACTTCTCTTCCACAGGAGATCCTGTAGCCCGAGAGGACCAGTCCCCCGAGCCGTGGCAAGGCCTCACCCGAGGTCTTGGTTCCCTGCGACTCCAACTGTGTGAGCAGCAGCAGAGTCGGAGTCCTAGCAGACGTGGCAGCCAACGACCAGACCGGTCCACCTCTCCCCCAGCCCGAGGTTCCCACGCGGCAATCCTGATGGCAGTGCCGCCCTCCAGCCATTGCCACAGTCCAGCCGCCCTGGGTCCCCAGTCACCCCGGGAGTTGCCCCGAACACCAGGGTGCGACTTACCTGCTGGTGAGACCACTCCGAGTCCCTCCTGGACTTGACGTCAGGCCCGTCTCCTGGCTCTCTTCTGGCCGAGCCCCTAGCCCCCTGTCTACGTGTGGAGCCTCAACTAGGGCGTGCTATTCTGTCATTCCTCCAGTCAGAGGAACCTACCAAGAAATGGCCCCTCAGTGAAAGTGTATCAAGAAGACCTACATAGTGTTTGCTGTTTTAAACCCAGGATGTACATGTATGTTAGTGATTACTTATAGCGTGTCATAGTGATAAATCGACCTGGAACCCCGAGTGTAAGATTTGACGAGCACATTTGTCCTGGTTTAGCATATACCTCGAGTGGAGTCCCGTGAAACCCCCTCAGTGAATGATATATTCCAGTGGCCCACAGAACCATAATATCATATAGATTGTGCCATTCCCTTGGCCCATTATAACTTACCCCTCCCCAGTGTACCGACACACTAGAAACGCCACAGTGACCAACAGAACAACAACATCATATTAATCGTTCCATTCCCTTGTTCGTGTAATTTCTCCCCCTCCAGTGTAGAGGTGCGCAAGTGAAACACTACGGAAATACCTTAGTCTCCCCTCACAGCGTATCGTAGCGCGGTAGACTCCTGTCGAGGTAGGTGGTCGACCAGGTGAGTGTCTATCGACACCAGGTGTTAACATAAATTGTACCAGTGTATCAGTGCCGTCCAGTGCTATACTCACAAGGGAAATTGTAGCAAGTGCTTTCCTGTGTCTTGAATTGTAAGTGTAATCTAAGTGCAGTAAGTGCTGGGTGAATACTACCATAATTTCCCTAAACCTGTATAGAGACAGACTTCCAGTCAAGTAAAACCTTTTGTTAACCCATCCCCAGCAAACCCAGCATCTGATGTATGTTAATTGATGTACTGTTGTTTCTGGAAGGATCTTTGTAATACATGTGTGTAACAGTTACTGCCTTGTTGTGTCCAGTCCTTGTTTGAGGGACGAGAAACCGGCCCACAAATACGTAGCATAACACAAACGTCTCACAGTCGTCAGCGTACACTTCAACCCGGAATTAACACGAAGTTATTGCCTGTTGTCTCAAAATATTTGTCTAGCTGATTTTTTTTTTTTTTATAAATCAGTAGTTTTTGCACTAACTACTGTTGCTGGTAGCAAATTCCAACGTTCTACTCTGTGAATATTAAAATAAGTTTTTCCTATATTAGTATTGCATCTTGTGCCTTTGAGTTTCATTCAGTTCTTTCTTGTCACTGTATCATTCAGTATTTGAAACAAATAGCCATATCTAACATTGTCAAAATTGTTAAAAATTTTGAATACCTGTATTAGATCTCTTGTGAGCCATTGATGTTGTAGTTTCTGTAGTCGCTCTTGCTAGGGAAAATTTTGCAGCGACTGGATCATATTTGTGGCTCTGCGCTTCGCTTTCTTGAGTCATCTTCATTCGTAATAAGATTCAGAGACCATTGCTGCACGCAGTATTCTAGGTGATTGTGTGTGTGTGTGTGATTTGCAAATCATCCTAATGGTTTAATTTTGTGGGCAGGTTGGTGGTCAGATTTTGTTTTTTTTTTATGCAAGGAAGAAGGAACCAAAGGTCATGGGCCCACAAACTGTTCCTTCCAAGAAAAACAAAAACAATACAAAAGAGAGCCAAATTCAAGATCCATTCATTTCGAGATGCCAGGACACACTACGTTTGAAATACTGGACATCGTAGGAAATAGGAAATACAGGTAGAGGAAGACAGTTCCAGAGTTGACCTGTGGCATAAATGAAAGACTGGGAGTAACGGTTAATTCTTGCATTAGAGAGTTGGACAGAAAAGGGATGAGAGTGTATTGCTAGACGGTTGCTACGTGCTCGTCGTAGAGATAGAGGGATGCAAGCAGACAGTTCAGAGGAAGAGTGATCGTTGAAGTAGCGATAGAAAAGAGATAAAGATGCAACAGTGCGGTGAAGAGACAGAGGTTTAAGGGAGCCAGTAAGAGGAGGAGAGTTAATGAGACGAAAAGCCCCTGACTCCACCCACTTGAGAAGAGCTGTATGTGGGGAGCCTCCCCACACATGAGTGAGAGTTGTACTCCACACAGGGGCGAATAAAACCCGTGTATAAAGTCAACAACTGTGCAGGGGTAAAGAAGGTTCGGAGTCAGCTTAACACCTAATCTCTTGGAAGCAGATTTTACTAGAGATGTAATATGTTCTTTCCAAGATAAATTCCGAGTGAATGAAATCCCAAGCGTGTTCAAGGATGATGCAGGACGGAACCACAATCCACCCACCCACCAACATACATACCCATCCTGCCAACCCACCCACCTCTGGCCACTCATCCATCCCATACTCCTGTGGGTACTCCTGTGGAAGATTTTGTCGGGTTGATAGGTGTAAGAACTGAGTCTTTGATGCATTAAAAACAACAAGATTATTTTTACCCCAGTCAGAGATACGAGCCAAATCAGGGTAGGTGGGCGAGTAGGTGGGGTGGGTGTGCGAGGTGGGGGGTTGGGAAGTGGACAAGTGAGTGGGGAGATGGTGCGAAATGAGAAGGGTGGGTGGGTTGGCAGAGTGGGTTGGTAGGATGCATGGGAAGGGTGAGTGGCCAGAGATGGGTGGGTTGGCAGGATGGGTATGTATGTGGGTGGGTGGGTGGATTGTAGCTTCCTAGAGGACAAGGTGGGAGACAGGCTTTTTTGCTAGCTCCATGCTGCCATTATTGTTAGTTGTGTTTTCTCTCTTTCTTGTATTCTTTTTTTCATGATTAATTGTGGCAGACACTTCTACCCTTCAGGATTAACTGATTCCAATCAAACTTGGAAACAATGACCAGCCTATAACCTAGTTGTGTCTGCTTGGTATTGGAGCAATGGCTGAAAACCCACTTTTCTCGCACTTTTCACATTTTGAGCTGTAGAAGCATAACTAATGATCGTAAAAAGCTCTGATTTCTTTTGGCATAATCTTGAGGTCATTCCCAGTCGGATGTGTGCCTTGCATTTTTCCCCTCTTGCCTCTACTTTTCGAGTGCAACCCTGTGAAGATTGGCCTCAGTATCCCTTGTAACCAGTACCGGTTTTCAAAAATGCTGCTGTACTTCCGCAGTGGCTTCATGTAATTGATTGAAAGTTTGCATGATTATGGATATTGACGAGCACCACAACTTCCTATTGTAATCCTATGTGCGACATTGGCCAGGTCAGAGGTCAAAGGTCATCAAATGCGAAAATGGCAAGAATTCCTAAAATCACAACTTTGCTCACCCGAAATGCTAATGCTCAGAATATTATTAAGCCAGGGCCTTGATTCTTGGGTGGAATATTCCACTGGAGCACATCCATACAAAAATGACATTTAGTGTTGAAACTCAATTCCAGTCGCTGGCAGTGCCACCTAGAAGTTGTACCTCTGTTGGACCATTCCACGAATTTCAAGTTCCCTAGCTCCACAGTGGGCGGTGGGAATCACATGAAACATTGCATACTTATAGACGTTAATGAGTACTACAAGTGTGCTGCATACATATATGACCTATATCCACCAGGACTGGGGTCAAAGGTCATCAAGTGCAGAAAATATGAAAAGGGCTAAATTTACAACATTACCTGTGTGAAATGCTAAGGTTCTGAAGATTATTAAGCCAGGGCCATGATTCTTGGGTGGAACGTTGTACTGGAGTACCTCCATATATAAATGACTTTTAGTGTTGAAACTCTCTTCCGGTTCCTGACAGAGCTTGTTCCACTAGAGCAGGCCATCATCGCCTACAGGTTTGTAGTGTTTGGTATCAACTTCCTAGTGAGGTGTTAATGTATTTGCCTGTGGCTGTGTGTGTGTCTGTATCCAAACTTTGTGGACAGTATTTTAGGATATCTGGCTTGTTGGTGAAATATTTTAGTGAAGCTGCAGTGATATGCCTCTGATCGCCAGAAGACCTTGCAAGAAAAAAATACACTCCAACATTTTCTTTTAGTTTGCCATTATTCATAATTTTCTATTGTACTTTCAATGAAGAGAATGGTTATTTGAAGGGTAACTGTTAGAAATTCTTCAAAGGCCTGTTATTCTCAGTGACCTTCACTAACATAATACTCCAGACCTCGGCCTCGGAATGCTAGTGTGATATTTAATTTTTAGGAATAAACATCACTAGGACTGTTACCTAATATAGTTTCTTATTTTTTATTATTATTACCCACGTAGCAAGGCAATAATGTAATCTCCTACGTCTGCGTATGTGCCTTCCGTAACCAAAGTATCTCAAAATCAAGTGGGCAAATAGTATCCAAACTTTGTGGGTGGTATCCCAGGTTATGTAGCATGAACTGATTAGATTTTGGCAAAGCTGTGATGGTATGCTTCCAGTTGCCAGAGGACCTTAGTCAGAATACATTTTTGCCCATAATCAGCAGTGGATTGAGATAATGACATGAAATTTTTTTGTAGGCAATACACGTTCATGGGCAAATGCTTTGGCTGTCCTTATACTTATAAAACAATACATCCTCCATTACTTTCAGGGTTCTAAACCCTGCTTCCTCCAAGGGTCTGACTTCATTTTTCCTTTCCATTTTCCCCTTCACTGTATCCCGGACTCCTCCCCACACCTATTTTTCGTATATGAAGCATTTTTTTCCTTACAACATGTTTTATCTGTTAACCAGTTTCTAATGTCTCTACCCCTTTCCTCTTCCTGTAATTTTCTACTTGTATTCTCCTCCTCCCCATGGATTTTTATCTCCCACTTCCTCTCTGCTAATCAGACATGAAGCAGACACTCAAAATAAAATTAGTTCTGTGAGATAGACCATTTTGTGAGACATAATACTATGATAACCTTAAGGACCCTAACCGTGATACCGCTGTAAGTTGCTTAATCTATCTATCTATCTATGGCCAGACACCATAATCCCGTAAGGGGTGGCCATTTGACTTTGAGTTATTTTTTTTTACGGGGAGGGGCACTAACCCTCCACCAACCCACTTGTTGACACGTAGGGAGCACGTATGGTTTGGTTATATGGTTACCACCCAGCGTTGTAAATGGTTTCTTGGCTTACAGGAAACCATTTGGCTTGTCACTCAATGTAATGCCACCTGTAAAGGAAAGAAAAGCAGTAAGAAGTGACAGGAAATATAGGAGAAATAGGAAGAAAGGAGGGCAGGCACAGAAAAAGAATGATAAAGGCTAACCGCTGTAAGTTGCTTAATAATAGCTTTAAATCATAAGCTGTAACCAATATTGTTTTGTAACTTTAACTTCTGTACTGATAATGATAATGTTTTGTCATGTTTCACACATTACAGTACTCATTGACAACATCAGTGGAAATAATCCTGTACATCTTGAGTCCCTGCTAAAGAATTTTCATCTACAAATGTAAATCATCAGTAATATTAGTGTACTGTCTACAGGACAGTAATACCAGTATTATACTGTAGTTGATAAAAGCACATCTTTATTCACAGATCTTAAATATTAGCCATTCAAACCATACCAGTTAACTACATCTCACACAGTGTTACCAGATCAGAAGTCTCATGGCACAGAGGCTAATTGAGACAAACTTCTGCTGTCAACTGTACCTATTTTCTCTCATGAACATATTTTCTCCCCATGGGGAACCACCGAATCACCACATGTACCTATTTTCCCCTGTAGACCTATTTACCCATGGACCTATATGAGTACAGTCCATCATATCTTGAGAAACATATTCCCTATGAGCATATTTTTCCACAAGGACCTGTTACCACCATGGACCTATTTTCCCACTATCCACCCATCCACTCACATACCTACCAGTACAGCGTCACCCTATGTGACCCATCACAGAAATAAGGATGATGGCAGGTGGTTCACACACACACACACACACACACACACACACACACACACAGAGGCACAGTGGATTTACTAGTAGAGATTACTGTACTAAGTTATGCAGATAGTTGATGTAGAATAGTGTTATCATAGTAAAATATTCTGTAATTCAAGTATGGCTGCTAAAGGTAACATCTTTGATTCTTATGCATCCTTTGTAATTACTTGGGTGGATTATTTTAACAATGCTCACTTTTCATCATTGTCTGAAATAAGACTGTATTTTGGGGGTCATGACCCTTGACAGTGTTGGTGGAGGGGGGTGGATTGGGTGCTGTAATTGTGGGTAAAATTTTAAGATCTGACCAGTTTGAGGCTATAGTCAGTGGGCAATGAATGTCCAAGTACATTCTAAGATTCAGGATGCAGTAGTGCCAGTATCATGATTTTTTAAGCATGTATGATAGCAGTGTGTGCCACCTTCAAAATCCTGCCTGAATCACAAGTCTAGGGAAGCAAATTTTCTCAGTTTTCTTGCAAATGAGATGAAAAAATTTGCAAATGAGGTCACCATATTTCAGATGTTCCCATGTTGTTAAACCACACCACAAAATGAAACCAGGGTAGCTAAAAATTGCCATGTGTTAAGTTTGGGGGCAATATTGCAGATTTATCAGTTTCATTCTTCTTCAGTGTGATGAATACCATTATAGATCTCGTGTGAATTGCTGTGTCTTCTAAGTACAGTAATCTCTCATTTACTTGTTATATAGTGGTCAAAGGGGTGTTGGATAGTGTCATACTTAGGGATAGTGAAAGATACCCCCAGAACCCCCTGAAGGGGGTCTAACCCCCTTTAAAACCCTGTACCTGCATTATATAACTGTTCAGAGACAGAAAAAATACCATTGTATTATAAGCTACCAGGAAATTGTGCTTGGGTGACAAAACGAATGGCATCAATTTTTATTTCTGGGATTCCCAGGGATGTTTCCTTGGGAAAACTCAGCATTTGCAATGATGGATATGCTGGATAATGCAGCAGTGGATATACTGTAATTAATTTTATAATGATAATAATAATGGTTACTTTCCTGTTCTAGCGGTAGGTGGTGGTGACGATCATCCACTCACTTGATGTAATGCTGCCTACTTCTTCCTTAGCCTTTTTCATTCTTTTTCTGTGCCTGCCCTCCTCGCTTCCTATTTCTCCCATCTTTCCTGTCACTTCTTATTGCTTTTCTTTCCTTTACAGGTGGCTTTACATTGAGTGACAAGCCAAATGGTTTCCTGTAAGCAAAGAAACCATTTACAACGGTGGGTGGTAACCATATAACCAAACCATACGTGCTCCCTCTGTGTCAACAAGTGGGTTGGTGGAGGGTTAGTGCCCCTCCCTGTAAAATAAATAACTCAAAGTCACATGGCCACCCCTTGTGGGATTATGGCATCTGGCAATAGATAGATAGATAGACTTTCCTGTTTACTTTCTGAATGATCACATATGTGAAATATACATATCTCTCTTAATAATAATTAATACATATGAGAGAGTCTGGTTAAGACCTACAGTAGGTTCTCCCCAGTGGTTTATTTCCATGGTTTATAAATGTATTTGGGGGTGTCAACTCCATCCCCAGTCCTCCTGCATTTTGAACACTGCTTATCATGTATTGGTGGAAATTAGGGTGTGATGATGATGATGATGATGATGTTTGCCCACCTTCCCAGCCCCACTGAGTGCCCAAGTAGAGCCCAGTGTTCAGACAGTGGAGTTTGGTCGTCCTGCCACTTTCACCTGCACCTACCGAGGCAACCCAGTCAAGTCTGTCACCTGGCTCAAGGATGGTGCCCCTCTAAGTAAGTGCAAATGTATCAGTGGCAACATACTGTGTTCAATTTCTGTCTTTCTTCTGCTGAGCACTTAATATGATGCCATTCCTTCATACTTGTATCTTTATCAATTCATTTCAGACTTCATAAAATTGCTCCTTGGACAAATACCCCCAAGACTTTCCTTATTTTTTAGAAGGCCTTTCTAAGGGTTTATGTTATCAAAAGTCAAAGCATAATACTGTATATTTTTTTTTTCACCCTGGTCTGTCTGATCGAGCAGACTCTTTGACCACAGGTAAGCCCTTGTGATAGACAGCATCTAACCAGGGTCAGACCAGGGCCCTTCCCAGAGCAACAGTAAGTGGTTTGGCACCTGGGTGGATGCTGCAGCTGTTCCACCCTGAGTGCACAGCACCATTATGTGTACACTTCTCATCAGCTCCATAGTGTTTTGTGACGTGCAACAGCAAGAATCCATGGAGTTTACCATCTTTTGTGAAGAGGTGTACTATTGCCGTGTGGAGTTCATCCCTCATTCCCATTGGGATCACCTAACATTCGCATGGGAATGTTAGCAGTCTTAATTTATTCTCTTTTATAAAGCATTTTGATCATTTTATTCTTGCTTCCCCATGACAATTTTGTTTAGCTTTAGGGAGCCTTTTATTGTAGGAGTTTAATGATGATTCAAACCCTTCACTGTGATAGGTTTCCCCAAAGCAAAATTATTTGGAGGTAGCAAGTTTCGTTTCATTTAATTTTTGAAGGCTCCAATTTGCTTGCATGCGTTGGGCTTGGTCACCTAATGGCTACTCTCCATACTGCTCAGTTGCTGGCAGCTTGCCTATTTAGTCCCTTATCCTTGAAACCACACTCAGCGTCCTCGCCACAAGCCTTTTTTTGGTCTGCCTTTCTCAACCCTACCCCCAGCATTAACACTTCTCACTTTCTGCATGCAGTTATCATCCTCCATCCTCACCACATGCCCAAACCAACTCAGTCTACCTCTCCTCGTCACATCAATACACTCCAGTCCCATCCAATCTCTCTGCTCTTCCATTGTAAACCTAGCCCCCCCAGGCCTCACACTCAAGGAGACACTGCACATCCACCTAATTATTGCCATTTCTGTACTTTTGAGCCTGTGAATATCCCCTTCCTTTACTGCCCAGGTCTCGCTACCATACAGCATTACACTCCTAACACATGCCACATACAAAGATCCCTTAGCAAGGAGGGAGGGCCCTCTCAGTGTCAGGAGAGGCAACAGCTCCCTGAACTTCTTCCAATCACTCCCCACTCTAGCCACAGAGCTGTCTCCAACCTCACCTCCTGCACATAACATGCCTTCCAAATAACAACTCTTCCACACACTCAAGAGATTCACTGGCAAGCTCAATCCCTTGTGGCAAATTGTACATGGCCACTTCCCCTCTTCTTTGACAGTACTGCCCCCAGCCCTGGATACCATCATTTTTGTTTTATCAGCATCTACTCATGAGCCCTTGTGCCCCATACCGTCTCTCCACTTCCTAAATCTTTCATCCACCTCCCTTTCATTCTCTGCAATCAACACTAGATCAGCAGCATACAACATCTCCCACGGGAACCCCCACGTGAGAGGGCTTCAAGTACCATGATGAACAATAAGGGGCCCGAGACTGACCCCTGATGCACACCAACATTCACAGAAAACTCCTCATTCAAATCTCCATTCACCCTTACCTGGGTGCAGGCACCCACATACATAGCCATAACCACCCTATCCAGCCACTCCTTGATCCCATGCTTTCTCATCGTCCACTCCAACACCTCGGTAGGGATTCTGTCAGAGGCCTTCTCCAAATCAGCAAAAACAAATTGCAGTTGCCTTTTCTTTCCTATATATTTTTCATGAAGCTGTTGAACAGTGAATATGACATCAGTGGTCCCTTTGTGTGGCATAAAGCCAGACTGCATCACATCAGTATTCACTCTTTCTCTAATCATACATTCTATAATTCTCTCCATTACGTTCATTATCTGGTCCAAAAGCTTTATGTCTGTATAATTTCCTCTTTCCAGGGCATCACCCTTCCTCCTGTGCACTTTTGCATTTACACTCTTCAGCCAATCATCTGAGACAACACACTCATATATAATCATATTTATCAAATCAGTGACTAACCCCATTCCTAAATCTCCCGAGTCTTTCAGCATTTCAGAAGTCAACCCAGACACACCTGCTTCCTTCCACACCTGCACCCTGCCTATTGCCCTGCTTACAGAAGCAGTGTCAGTCAAAGGCCAAGGGCCAGACACTGGATCCGCTGGCTCAAAAACTTTCCCTGTCCCAGTCAAACTCCACATTCAGCAACCAGTTGTGATAGTGTAGGAGTTTGTCTGCCTAGTATACAATATCTCCTATGCTGTGTAAAATTATCCATAGGTAGCAAGAATAAAATATAAAAGATGTCATTGTCCTAAAGAGTGATGTACCATATAGGTACTGTATTTGGTATGCACTGTTTTGGATTACAAACCCTTTTTTTAGTATTAAGGTCCTGTTTATATGCAGAGAGTTAACCAAACCCTTTTCATTTTCCAAATTTATGCTGTCATTTTTGTTGAACCATTTGTAAAGAAAGTTGCTGCATAAGACATTGAATAAAATTAATACTGTATCATGTGCAAAATTTTGATTGTTGTTCTTTTTTAGATTCATATCATTACAGTAATTGTTGATACAGTTAAAACTACTTTTTTTTGTAAGTTGTTCTTTGTTCTGACAATTGTTTTTTTATTTTTGGGGGGGAGGGGGGAATGCTATCCAGGTCATGTATGAGCCAGTGGATACCCAGAAATATATTGAATCCTATACTGCTCATCTCTTATCATTTTTTCTTTGTTTTCAGATCACAAGGAGGCTGTGCTGCGTATTGACAGTGTTGGACGTGAGGACAAGGGAATGTATCAGTGCTTCATCAGAAATGACCAGGAATCAGCCCAGGCCACTGCCGAACTCAAACTTGGAGGACGCTGTAAGTTTTATAATTTTGTAGTAGTAGTAGTATAGTAGAACCTCCTTTTTTCAGCATCAATGGGACCAAGGGTGTTCTGGATATGGGAAAGTGCCGGAAACAGGAAGTTGTACTTTATAATTATTCAAGGGATACCCATAAATACTTAAAAACTCAAAAAATTCAATTTTGCTTACCTACATCCCAAAGACAAGGTAAAGTGTGTTGATCGTAGTGTGCTAGTACTGGTGGAGAGTTGGTTGTCAGGTAAATAACTTCACTTACTACAGTTTACTTTATTCATTGTTACATTGCACTTTATTCATACACCTATAGTAAAACTTATAACTGCTTACGTCTATGGTACACTTACATAGACACTTATATCCTCACTTAAAACAAGTTATGCATTAGTGTTGGGCCTTTAGCACATATCAACATCAATCTCGTCATCAGCGACTTCTACTACTGAATTAGCTGATGGCAGAGAGGCTGTGTTCGGTGGCGATGGCAGAGAGGCTGTGTTTGGTTGTGATGGTTGAGAGACTGAAGGGGCTCATTTTGAATGCAGTGAAGAGACATAACATCATGAGCGCTCGTGTACATGCATTGTTCTGCAAACTCGATAAACACTGACAGGCCTTTCGCAGCATTTCTCCACGACGCTTTCAGGTCCCGTTCTTCCTCTTCCTCACTCTCAGCATCATTTGACTTATCTTTATCAATCACTGATGCAATGATTTCATCATCATTAAGCGATAATGTCATTGGGTCATCATTAATGTCAACCCACTCCCCTAATCCATCATCACTCGAAGTGTTGTATCCCCAATCTCTCATAGCTCCGATACAACAGACTTTTTTTTTTTACCAGTTCCAAAACCACTGAAGTCATCGTCCCCCTCCTCCTCTTCAAACATGATCAGTGGGTACAACTTTCACCAACAACGCATAAGTGTTTTTTGCTTAACATTCTGGCAAGCTAGCAAAAGAAAGGAAAAATATGATGCATTAGGCATCTTAAGGCCGTGGGAGCAAATACAACCTCACACGGTAATTTAAAATTGCATATTTATATTTTTTTAAACTTTTTCCTCTGTTTTATTACTAATTGTGTTATTATAACAAATATACCAGTTATGAGAAGGTGCTGCTAACGGGGTTGCCAGAAAAGGAGGTTCTACTGTAGTTGTTCCCTAGGCACAGTCCTGATAGGGAAGACCACGGCCGATCGAGACCAGGCTTTCCCACAGAGCTCTCAAGGAGTGTATATTATGTTGTTGGCATAGGTGATTGTGTGCAATGCAGTCTTCCATGATGTGCTTAATAGTATGGGGTGCTGTGTTGCATCCTGGACAGGTGTCAGTGACGGTGCCATCCAACCTCTTCTGATACCTCAGGAGGGCTGGATGATGCCCACATCTCAGCCTGGCCACATGGACCCTGTCCTCACAAGGGAGATAGGATTTAGAATGGTGGATATCAGGAGGCCGTGCATGCAGCTGTGTGTTGTCTTTAAGTGACTGAATGGAGCGATGAGTGATATGAGTATGGATATGCTTCCGGAAGCTGGTCTGAAGCAGGCGAGAGGGGAAAGATGACAGTATTTGTGTATGATATCGTGTGCTGGGTGTTGTTTCGATGTTCCTTGGTGTGTGTGGATGTGCTGCCATGTAGTGTAGTGGATGGTGTGGGTTTGTGGAGGCTGCGGCGAGAATTTGGGTGTCTTTCATGTCTAGATGATCCTTGACTTTGAGGACTTTGGTTTCTTGGTGTAGGTGGTCTGTGGGTGTAGTGGCTTTGCTGCCTGTGATTATTTTTAGGACCTTGTTCTGTATGATCTGTAGTGTTGTAGTGTGTTATTGTGAGGTTAGAAGCCCATGCAGGGCTTGCGTAATTCATCACTGAATGTGTATATTGTTTGTATACTGTGGTGGTGGTTTCTTTGTTGTGTCCAAATGTTGTATGGGCAAGTGACCTTAAGGTGTTGAGTCTTAGTGTTAATTTATCTCTAATGTTCGTGATGTGTTGTTTAAATGACGTTGATGTATTGTATGTTACACCAACGATTTTAGGTGTGTGTATGTGTGGTAGGGGAGTGTTCTTTATGGTAAGGTGTGTTCTGCTGTCCAGTTTGTGAGAAGGGTAACTGTAGATTTGGCTGGGGCTGTTTTGAGCCTGTTTGTGGTGAACTGTTCGTGTAGTGTGTTGAGGTAAGGTTGGAGGTTGGAGGATGTGTGTGGCTGTGTTTGTGCTTTGGTGTGTACATGTAAGTGTTGTCCGCATAGGAGGCTATGTGTATTTGTGGTGTGTGTTGCGTGAGTATGTCGTGCATGTATTGGCTAAAGAGAGTAGGGGACAAAACAGATCCTTGGGGGACGCCGTTTGTGAGGTTTCTGATGTTCGATGATTGACCAGTAAATGTCACATTTTGTGTGTGTGTATTTACCTAATTGTATTTACCTAATTGTGATATATAGGAAATGAGCTACGCTCGTGGGGTCCCATCTCTTTTTCTCAGTAAGTCAAATTTTGATTTAAACTCGTTTAAGTTTTTAGACTGGATGATCTCTTTGTCCAGTATGTTCCACAGGTCTGTGCATCTATATAGAAAACTATATTTCTTGATATGCAGCTTGGTTTCTTCAGTTTCAGTCTGTGTCCTCTTGTTGCTCTCTTATCCCATACAAACAGTTCTTCTCAATCAATTTTATATACTCCCACCATGGTCCTGAACACTGCAATCATGTCACCCCTCTCTCTCCTTTCCTCTGAGGAAGGCAAATCCAGCCTTTTCAGCCTCTCACTGTATGACAGATCTGCCAGACTGGGGACCATCTTGGTTGCTGTTCTTTGTATTCTCTCAATCTTATTTATATCTTTCTTTTTGTGTAGGGACCAGACTGCTGCTGCATATTCTAACCTGGGGCAGATCATGGCCACTATCAATTTTTTCATCATCTCTTCATTCATGTAATGAAATGCTACTCTTATATTTGTCAAGAGTTTATGTCTCTCTAACTATCTTGTTAATGTGTTTTTCAGGTGACAAACTGTCCTGGACATTCACTCCTAAATCTTTCTCTTCTCTTGCTTTTGTAATTGGTTCATTACCCATCAAATAATTCAGTGATGGCCTCTTGGTGCTTTAATCCATTTCCTATATTTTACATTTTTTTGCATTGAATTTCATTTCCCACATCTGGCTCCAATCATGTATCCTGTCCATTTCCCCCTGCAGCATTTTACAGCCCTCTTCAACCTCTACCTTCCTCAAGATCTTTGCATCATCAGCAAACAGACTTGCATAACTGTTCACTCCATCTACCATATCATTTACATAAATCAGGAACATTACTGGCACCAACACCGAGCCCTGTGGGACACCACTTGTTACTTCTCTCCATCCAGACGTCCTCTCCTTTATTACTGTCCTCATTTGTCTGTCTCTCAAAAAGTCTCTCATCCATTCCAGGAGGTTGCATTTCAGTCCTCCGATATGCTCTAATTTCCACATTAGTCTCTTGTGGGGTACCTTGTCGAAGGCCTTTTCCAAATCTAAATACACACAATCCACCCAACCGTCTCTCTCCTGTACCACATTAATCGCTCTTGAGTAAAAGCTCAACAAGTTGGAAACACATGACCTTCCACTTCTGAATCCAAATTGACTTTCAGTCAAAATATTCATCTCTTCCAGATACTTTATCCATCTATCTTTCAAGATCTTCTCACACAATTTTGCAACCATGCTGGTTAGGGACACTGGTCAATAGTTCAGGGGTTCTTCCTTGTTTCCTCCCTTATAAATTGGTACCACATTTGCTCTCTTCCATTCCGAGGCACTTTCCCCTCTTCCAGCAAACACACAATTAAACTGTGAATCTTATCCGCCAGTTGTTCTCTGCATTCCCTCAGTACCCAGTTAGAAATTCCATTCCATCTTGTCCTTGGGCTTTCCTTACAGCTTGAGTTTCCAGTAATTTATACACTTCCTGCACCTCCACTTTTATGTGTGTGTGTGTGTGTGTATGTGTGTGTGTCCAATCCTGGGCATAGGCTTCACAGCCTGCTCCCAAGGCCCAGTAGTCCTCCTACATACCATACACCTCTACATTTCACTACATGTGTACATCTGCCTGCTAAGTAGTTTGCCAGCCATCATTTTGTGCTATTGTGCATGTTTGTGTTGAATATTTTGTTTGTGAGGTTGTGGCGGGGGATAGCATCAAAAGCATTGGTAATGTCTGGTGTGATTAGGAGTGTTCTATGTGGTGACCTAGCTGAATTCATGCCATCAAAAATTCTCTGTGTAAGGTCTGTAAGAATAGTGTTTGTGCTGTAATGGGACTAGGGGGATGTAAGGCATAACTAGTTGTAATACCAGTCATTCAGTGACTGGAGGGGGTGCAGAGGAGTGTGATGGGGCATGTGAGGAAGGTAACTTGGGGTCTTTGTTGGGTTTGGGGTTAGTGATGATAGTGCCATGCTTCCAGATGCTGGGTATTATGTTGTGTAAGTAGCTGTAGTTTGATTTGTTGGTGATTGCTTGTATCCCTTGTGGTCCAAAGTGTTTAAGGTGTATGTTGCTTATGTTGTCTGGTCCACAAACAGATGGGTGCTTGAAGTTGCTAATGATGTGCTTCGTCTGGTTTTAAGTAAGAGGTGCAACGTCTGGGTGTGTGGGGAACTGTCTCTTGCGTCACATGACACGTCGGTCTTCGCGATGGGGATTTAGATGGCTGACATGTGAAAAGTGATTGATGAGAGTGTTTGCTTGTTGTTTTTTTGATGGTATGGTATCTGTTGTTGTGATGGCAGCATGTGTTTGTATATAGTGTTGCTGTTGGAGAGTTTGATGCTGTTTAGTGTTTTGTAGAGTTTGCTGGTGCTTGTTTTGTGATCACGTTTTTGGAGATAATTATTCCAATTTAGTATTTGCTGTTATGATGTTTTATTGTTTATTTGAGTGTTGAGTTTTTGTATTTGTTGTTTGGTGTCTTGTGTAAGGGGTGTTGGGGAGTGTCATAGTGTGTTGCATTGACTGATGAGGCCTTGAATTTCTGGTGTAAAGTTGGGGTTCTGTCTCTTTCTGTTGCCTCTAGGGATGTGTCATCTGTCTGCATTTTGAATAATTGTGTTGAATGTATGCACAGTGGTGTTGATGTTTGTGATGGGTGTACTGTTTAATATTTCAAAGTGTTGTTCTGCTTCAGTTGTGAAGGCCTCTCACTTGGCTGTCGTATAATTAATGTATGTGTGTCTGTGGCCAGCTGGGGTGATTCTGGTTTTGGTAGTGATGATGACTGAGAGGTAGTCAGAGTCAAGGGTTTTGACGACTTTCCAGAATGTTGTGGAGGCGAGGTTTGGGGAGCAAAAGGTGATGTCTGGGGATGATGGGAGGAAGAGGGCTTGGTGTGGGATATATAGGTTTGTTGATGGAGATTATTAAGTATGAAAAGATTATCTGTTTGGGATTGTAGTACCAGCCCTTTGTCTGTGTCAGGGTTGTTGACATGCCAGGCCAATTCCTTGGTGTTGAAATCACCGTCCAGGATGATGTTGGGTATGTTAATGATATGGTGTATTTGAGGAGAGTAATTGTGTGATACTGTGGGGATTGATTGGGGGGGAATGTATGAACAGTATTGGCATTGTTATGTGTGATTTGTTACCAGTGTGTATTTTAATTGATTGTATTTCTGTTGTTGTGTCATGTTGGGGGAGAAGTGACTTTGTGTGTGCACTAATATCTGAAAAGTTGATTAATTGGTGCACCAGGGTGATGAGTCCATCGCCACCGCTGTCGGCCCGGTCTTGTCTAATGATGGTGATTTTATGATATGTAGGTGTTTTTTGTGTTCTGTGTAGTTTTGTTTCTTGTAGGATGGCATGTGTATGTTTTGTTGTTTGATGAATTGTGTGAGTTCTTGTATTTTTGGTGTTTATGCCATCTACTGTATGTTTATTTGAAGAATGTTTATGTTGTGTGTACGATGTGTGTTGGATGCTGCAGCACGGGGAGGAGGTGGGGGTGTTGGTGGAGGGGTAGGGGAAGGAGAAGGTTGTGATGGAGATAAGGGTTGGGTTGAATTAGATTGGGGAGGAATGGGAGGGGTTGGGGAACTGGATGATGTGCCAAGGATCGGTGGGTTAGGCTGAGGAGGTGTGGAGGAAGTAGAAGTGGGGTTGGTGGGGGGGTTTTATGTCTTTGTAGTGAATCTTATTCACTTTTTCTATGTTAAGTGTTCAGGAAAAAAAAAAAAAAAGCCAGTGATTAGCACAGTGCAATCCCAGTCTGGTATGAAAGCTCTCCTACTTTTAGTAAAAACAATACTCATTATAGGTTTGGGTTGTGTCCCAGAAATGTTACAGCTTTTTCCCTACAACTGATGTAGTAAACCAGGGTAAACTAGCAGAGCATTTTCATAGTCAGCAGTGAAACTTTAATATCCATTTTACTTTTTCCAGTTTACCATAATACAGAATGCCCCAAAATGTCTTACCTGTGTCTGTGGCATTCCATAGGAGGTCCACTGTAGATCTGAACCTTCTCCCTGATGGGAGAATGATAGCCAGATTAAACCCTTTCCCATCAGGGTGAATTTGAGTGGGGAAAGGGTGTCTATAGGAAGAGTACTGTGTGTACAAGTGGAAGTGTCTTATTGGTTATGTTTATGTGTATCAGTTTTTGTTGCTAATTGCAGTAAAGAATGCCAGAAAGGCTACCTTTAAAGAAGACATGCTGTACTGTGTGAACTGTACTTTTATTAATGAGTTACTCCTCTCCATTCACAGTTGAGCCACCCCAGCTGACATACACCTTTGACACTTCTACCCTGCAACCTGGCCCCTCTGTGTATCTCAAGTGTGTGGCTGCTGGCAACCCCACTCCAGAGATTACATGGGAACTGGATGGAAGTCGTCTCTCCAATACTGAAAGGTGAAGATTTATCTTGTGCACTGTAGTATTTTTACAGAGAAAACACCAGCATGTACATTACAGTATAACACTCATTTTTTATTATTACAGTATTACTGTACTGT
Source organism: Birgus latro (assembly GCA_018397915.1). Classification (NCBI taxonomy): domain Eukaryota; kingdom Metazoa; phylum Arthropoda; class Malacostraca; order Decapoda; family Coenobitidae; genus Birgus; species Birgus latro. Next base: position 70,096 of record JAGKTI010001778.1, read on the forward strand.
TACTGTATCCAAGTTCTCTGCCCTTATAGTGCTGATGGGGACAAACAACACTGAATGAAAGATGGATGAATAAATGCGGTAGGTGTTTGCAGTACACATCATTATGAACCTGGTATTTGTTGGGATATCTTTAATGCTTTTGGCGAAAGAAGAGAAAAATTACTACTCGTATATTCCGTGTGGGCCTGTCTCTAAAGCAAGGTTACCGTGTGGTCTTCTTAGTGTTAAATAAGAGCATTCTGCATTGTACTAGGAATGCCCTACCTCACTGATGACAGACATCAATATGATAACTTTGTTCTCAATCATTAGTAATGGGCTAAAGCCTGCAGGTTGTCATGTTAAAATTTATTCACCCCTGTTTGAAATACAACTCTCATGTGTGGGGAAGCTCCCCACATACAGCTGTTCTCAAAAGTGTGGAGTCAAAGGCTTTTCATTTCATTAACTCTCCTCCTCATACTGGCTCCCTTCAATCTCTGTTTCTTCGCCTCACTGTTGCATCTTTATCTCTTTTTTATAGCTACTTCAGTGGCCACTGTTCCTCTGAACTGTCTGCTTGCATTCCTCCACCTCTACGATGGGCACATAGTACCCGTCTAGCAACAGCCTTGTCTCCCGCCTTGTCCTCTTGGAAGCCACAATCCACCCACCCACCCACATTCATACCTATCCTGCCATCCCACCCACCTCTGGCCACTCACCCATCCCATGCATCCTACAAACCCACTCTGCTGACCCACCCACCCTTCTCATTTCGCACCATCCCCCCACTTACTCATCCACTTCCCATCCCCCCACCTCGCACACCCACCCCACCAACTCGCCCACCTACCCTGACTTGGCTCATATCTCTGACTGGGGTAAAAATAATCTTGTTTTTGATACATCAAAGACTCGATTCTTACACCTATCAACCCGACAAAATCTTCCACAGGAGTACCGACTAATGTTTAATAATGTTCAGCTCAGTCCTGCATCAACCTTGAACATGCTTGGGGTTTCATTCACTCGGAATTTATCTTGGAAAGAACATATTACATCTCTTGTAAAATCTGCTTCCAAGAGATTAGGTGTGCTAAGCTGACTCCAAACCTTCTTTACCCTTGCACAGTTGTTGACTTTATACATGGGTTTTATTTGCCCCTGTGTGGAATACAACTCTCTTGTGTGGGGAGGCTCCCCACATACAGCTCTTCTCAAGAGGGTGGAATCAAAGGCTTTTCATCTCATTAACTCCCCTCCTCTTACTGGCTCCCTTCAACCTCTGTCTCTTTGCCGCACTGTTGCATCTTTATCTCTTTTCTATCGCTACTTCAACGGTCACTCTTCCTCTGAACTGTCTGCTTGCATCCCTCCACCCCTACAATGGGGACGTAGCAACCGTCTAGCAATACACTCTCATCCCTTTTCTGTCCAACTCTCTAATGAAAGAGTTAACCATTATTTCCAGTCCTTCATTTATGCCATAGGTCAGCTCTGGAACTGTCTTCCTCTATCTGTATTTCCTACTTCCTGTAATATCCAGTATTTCAAACGCAGTGTGTCCAGGCATCTCGAAATGAACGGATCTTGAATTTGGCTCCCTTTTGTATTGTTTTTGTTTTATTCTTGGAAGGAACAGTTTGCTGGCCCATGGCCTTTGGTTCCTTCTTCCTTGCATTTAAAAAAAATAAGAAATAAAAAAAAAACAATGAAATATGCTTTAGTGGAAAAGTATTGTTTCACATAAAGAGTGAAAATACAGTATTGTAGTGTTGTTTTGCACACCTGTGTATGTTACTGTAGCCTTTGAAACAACACAAAGCTCCTGTCTAAGGCTCCTGGCCAGTTGTGTTTTGTGACTTGGTTTACTAGTGGCATTTAAATTGTGTGTCATTGGATGAAAGTCTATATGTAATAGTTTTCCAGGATTCCTTATTTTAATTTTATTTTACTCATATTTCAAAGGTAACACAGCTTGTTAAACTCTTTTTGATATTAATATGGCTGGTTTAACAATAGTGCAATTTCTCTGGCATATGCATAACAGTTAAGCAGACATATTGTTAAACTGTAAACTGTGTGTGCCTTATCATGCTCACCCTTGCTTTCTGCTCTGTCTACAGGATGCAAGTTGGACAGTATGTGACTGTTAATGGAGAAGTTGTGTCTCACCTGAACATCTCTGGCGTGCTAACCAATGATGGTGGACTGTATGCCTGTGTTGCCTCCTCCACTGTGGGCTCTGTTAAACATGCCGCCAAGCTTAATGTTTACGGGTTGCCTTACATCAGGTATGGGTGCAACATTTGTGTTTTATCATGTCATTATGATTGATTATTTAATTTTTGCTTCCACCAGATTATTTAATTCAGTTTAGGAAGAATCCAAAGCAGTGAAGGGATTAATAAAGACTATACATTACCTCTCTGATGTGAAAAGTCTCCCTTCAACTGAAAATGATCATCTAAGGAGAGTTTGCATAAAATAAAGAGGATATCACTAGATTCAAGGGATTATCCCTTTCACAGTTGGCAGTTTCTCCTAAACTGATTGTTTGTTTGATTGCCAGATTATAAGAAAAAAGATGTCACCTTATGGAGGAGGTTAATGAACATAATTTCAACCCTTTCACAACAAAGGATATCTTATAAAACCTATCTGTCTATCTGTCTGTTGCCAGATGCCTTAATCCTGTAAGGGGTGGCCACAAACAAGTAGCTTCCATGTCGCTCTGTCCCCTGCCATTTAACCACCCTCCCCCCAGCCCACACCTCCTTCTCATATACCTCTCCACTCCATCCCTCCTTCTCATCCTCAGCTTCCCCCCTCCTTTTCCCCCTCTCCAGCTCACTCACATACATTCTCATCGTTAGTCTCCCACTCTCCAACCTTTCCACATTGCCAGACCACCTCAGTGTATTGCTCCTAATGCATTCTGTCACATCCACACCACAATGCTCCTTCACTTCCTTATTTGTCATCCTGTCTCTCCATGTACAGTATTGGCAAAAAACCTTGAGACCCAGCAATGAAAACATGAAAAATCTGCTTCAAATGTCAGTAAGACATGATTACACCAATCATTTATTGACAGTTAGTACTTAATCATATGGCCTCAGGCTTTGGTGACCTTCTCTAGTCTGTATGGCATGCTTCTGGTGAGATTCTTGAAATATAGGGAGTCATGATCCATTGGTGGTGCAGGGCTTCCATCAGGCAGGGTACTGACGAAATGTCCTTGTTCTCCAAATCATTCTTCAACTTTGCCCATGCGTTTTCTGCTGGATTCAGGTCTGGCGAATTACCTGGATAGTCTGACACAGCAATTTTATGGTCTGCAAGCCATTTCATAGTTTTCATCGACTTGTGACATGGAGCTGAATCTTGTATAAAAACATTGCTCTTGTGGTTTTCATAACAAGGGAGCAATTTTCCCCCTAGTGATCTGAGTTCATTGTTGTGTTGTGTGGGAGGGAGTACAGTCTCCTACACCTTTTTAGACCTGTGAAGGAACCTCAAACTGTGACAGAATGTGTGTTTGACCATCTTGATGGTGTAGTGGGGGTCATACCTGTCCACTCCTGCTGGCTGTCTAACCCTACCTCATTTGCTTCTGATGCATCAGAATGTAGATTCATCACTGAACATGACTTGTTCCCAAATCTCAGGTGTCCAGTATTCATATTGATGGGCAGATTTCAGTAATTTGCACCTCATTTTGCAAGTTATTAATGGCTTAAAGGCAGCACTGCAGGATGGCAAGCAGAGATCCTTCTGTAGCTGATGACGTATGGTCTTGGTGGAGATGTTCTTGATTAGATTGGGGTTGTTCTGTTTTATCTGAGTGGATGTAATTGTGGGCTTCTTCAGCACATCCCTCTTAATGATTACGTTTGAGTGCAGCGATGTCTTCCTAGGGCGACCAAAGGCATGTCCAGAAAGTGGTCATGTCCGGATACTGGGCCCTGAAGCTCCAGCACCAGTCATTCCTGACCCTAACCTAACCTAAATCAGAAAACCACCTACCTACCTCCCTATTGGACATGCACAGCACTTATTTAAGACCCCATTCACATAAATAATGGACACAAAGCATGAATTAATTGAATTTTAACCAAAAAATGATGATTTTGAGATGAGTAAAGCAGAGGTGTTCACCATTTGGCAGCATAGTAGAAGTAAGTATCAGACATGGCAATCACTGAGAAAATCACCCTTTCTCACATCTTATGCACTAAAGTATTGGATATAAAGCATCAAATAAATAAACTGTTACCAGAAATTGATTGTTTTTTAGGTGAGTAATGCAGAGGTGTTCACCACTTGGCAGCATAGTGGAAGTAAGTATCGGACATGGCATTCACTAAGAAAATCACCCTTTCTTACATCTTATACACTAAAATATGGGATACATAGTATGAAATAAATAAATTGTTACCAGAAAATGATGGTTTAGAGGTGAGTGTGGCAAAGATGTTCACCAGTTGACTACATTAGTGAACGTAGGTGAGAGATGTGATAATTACTGAGAAAATCACCTTTTTCACAGCCTATGCACTCAAATATGGGACACAAAGCATGAAATAAATAAAATGTAACCAGAAAAATTATGATTTAGAGGTGAGTAGGGCAAATATGTTCACCAGCTGACAGCTTAGTGAACGTAGGTAAGAGACATGATAATCACTATGAAAATCATCTCTTTCACAGCCTGTGCACTCAAATATGGGACACAGAGCATGAAATTAATAAAATGTAACCAGACAATTAGGATTTAGAAGTGATCATGGAAAATATTTGTCAGTTGACAGTGTACAGTACTTACATGTCCGTGGTGGCTGTTACGAATATTATCCCTACCTCTAAGGCTCTGACAGTGGTGATAAATGCTCTTGAAGCACGTACGGTAATCCAGTGTTTAATTGCACTTAATCCTTAGCACTAAGAATTATGATAGTTTAACCCCTTAACGCTGGGTCGGCACTGTGGTGATGCTCGGTCGCAATGGATCATACCGCGAGGCATCACTCTTGTGCTTCTGTGTTTTGAATTCACCCAGGCTTTCGAGTGGTGACTTGTATCATCTATCAGTACTGCCAATGTTCAACAATAGTCAGAGCTGCTAATGTCATCAGTACTCCCATCCATTGTTGACAGTTTAGCAATTTTCTCCCATTCTAGACTCCCCTCCATTACCCTCTTGTGTTGTCTGCTCAGCTGCGCTGCGATATGCAAATCTTCCCCGGATTTTTCCACTGATTTCATCCATTGAAATGAGCCCTATGCCCAATTCTTATACAAAATAATTTATATTAAAAAAAAATAAGGTAATTGATAGTGCCATACACCTGGAATTGGCTAATTATCACTTGGCAACATCCCACGTGCACTCGTTCGCTAATTTCCCCTGCTTTTTCCCCCTTGAAATATACCGTTTGACCTATTCTCGTAATATAAATATATATAAGAAAGGAAGGGAGAAGCCTGAATGATATTTACATTCACCTGGAAATATCTAATTTATTATGTATTGTTTAGATTTCCTACGAATTATTTCATAGCATATGCATTAGCAGCTGACATTTTCAACCCTTGGCTGCCCAGATACGCACATCATTCAGTTCACTGTCATTCTTCAAGGTGGAATCACGTCGCAGTTGCGCCCCTCCATTTCTGCCGTTTCTGCACTGATTGTACTGGGCCCTGTGACCTCTACCCATACTAAACATCTTGTGGGAAGTGGTAAATGACTAAGTGACTCAGCTCTTGACGTGAACTAGCTGAATTATCAATGATAATGATGGATATTGACTGATACTTGGAGTAATGACAGTTAAAATGCAAGCTTCGCTCTTTACATAGTTTACTGAACGAGAAAGTGAATGCCTGGAGTGAAAATAAACTATTCTTACTGAAGGAAACATCGATAAATACTGTAGATTTATATATGTATAATAAAGTACTAGGATTATAAAATGTGAGTATGTTTATGAATAATAAATTACAGAATACCAGCAGCGAACGAGCACCAGTGATCATACGCGCTCGTAATTTACATTGCTTTCACAGTTTTTTTTGTTTTTTTTGGAGTATGGATTCCAAACTACTTGGAAATCATTGAATTGTATTTCTAGTGATAATATCAGGCTGTGGCAATCATATTACGGGATGTCGGGAAGTGTAAAGTGGAGACTTCGTTACGCAGCTTCAGAAGTTTCCACAAGTTCTACGGTAGTCGACAAAGGCTCAGCAAACATCCCAGGAGAAAGCTGAAGGTATGTGCCATATGCGTATTTAATTATAATATTCTAAGACTAATAACTGATTTTTGGCAAATATTTTTAAAAAGTCAGTCGGAGCGCAAAAAACCCCTGCGGGATGCACAAGAACCGTATCCATCAACCCCGCGGTTAGGGGTTAAACAAAATTGACTAATACCGCCAACCATCATGACAAACATTTACTCATCACGGCAGTTAAGAGATAACTGGCGGGAGGGGGAAGAGCGCGGGAAGGGATCGTAAACACCACGGTTGTTCGGCGCTGCGCGTCAGATTCAAACTTACGGGTTGAATAAAAATCGGATTTTTTTTTTTTTTTTTTTTTAGTTTTTTGGCATTTTTGGGTTCCAAACGTCCCAGCCAACAATGTCCATACAGTGAGGTAACCGGTTATTGGTCATTCGAATAGTAGGGTGATTACTGTATAAGTTTTTTTTTTTTTTTATGCAAGGAAGAAGGAACCAAAGGCCACAGGCCTGCATACTGTTCCTTCCAAGAAAAAACAAAAACAATACAAAAGAGAGCCAAATTCAAGATCCGTTCAATTCGAGATGCCTGGACACACTGCGTTTGAAAGACTGGAGATCATAGGAAGTAGGAAATACAGACAGAGGAAGACAGTTCCAGAGTTGACCAGTTGCATAAATGAAGGACTGGGAGTAACGGTTAACTCTTGCATTAGAGAGTTGGACAGAAAAGGGATGAGAGTTTGTTGCT